>VZTZ01032123.1:19101-39270 GCA_013400955.1 Drymodes brunneopygia | reverse complement strand
CACAAGCCGCTCTCTCTCTCCGGGAAAAGCACATGGACGAGCAGGGAGATGCTGCAGGCAGCCCGAGCTCCTTCCCAAAGTGGAGAGCGGCTTCCTGCGAGCATCCCTCGGCAAAACGCGTGTCCTTAAGGAGTCCTGGGAAGCGGCTCCCTGCCGAGCACGTGAGGTGCAGCCGCAGCTTTGGGGAGGCAGGAGCTGAGCGGGGTGGAGGGGGGTGGGTGACGCCGGGGGAGAGGATGAGAGGATGCTCGATTTTCCTCGCCCTGCTTGTGACAAGATGTTCTGCTTTGTCGCTGGAGGTGTCACTGCCGGGGGAGCGCCCGCGCCGAGCTCGGAGCATGCTGCTGAGGGCCGGCCCCAGGAGGTTTCTGGAGCAGCACCTCCTCTTGGTGGAGAGCGCGGAGCAGCAGCGGCCGGCTCGGGAACCGCTCCCGCATCCATTCATGACTGAGGAACCCCCCGCCCCAGCCGAGCCCGAGCTGCCGCCCTCCAACCTCACCAACGCCACGGACTGCGGCGAGGAGATCCTGCTCTATGGGGACACCGAGAAGGTCGTCATCGGGGCCGTGCTCTCCATCATCATCCTCATGACCATCGCCGGCAACGGGCTGGTCATCATCTCCGTGTGCATCGTCAAGAAGCTGCGGCAGCCCTCCAACTACCTGGTGGTGTCCCTGGCCGCCGCCGACCTGTCGGTGGCTTTTGCTGTCATGCCCTTTGTCACCATCACGGACCTGGTGGGGGGCGAGTGGCTCTTTGGGAAGGTGTTCTGCAACGTCTTCATCGCCATGGACGTGATGTGCTGCACCGCCTCCATCATGACCTTGTGCATCATCAGCGTGGACAGGTGAGGCAGGGCCGGGCTGCTGCCCCCTGCTCAGGTGGGCTCGGATATTCGGGGGTTTTTGTGAGGTCGGGGGTCACTAGAATCGTGTTCCTGGTTGGCTCGGTGCTTCTGCAGGTGTTTTTTCCAGGGTTTCCTGTGGGAATTCAGTGCCTCGGTCCCTTTGGAAGAGCTGGGCTCGGGGTGCTCTCTCAAGTGACTTCCCTAAGTTACTTCCTTCGACTTCCCCTTTAGGCAGCTGCTTCACATTGTTCTCGAGGAACAGCACCTGACCTTCTCCGTGGAAGGTGTCTGGGCCATGAAATTACTCAGGAAAGCAAAAAAAAAAAAAACCCACCCAGATGCACTTTGGAAATCCAGGTTCCAAGGGCTTCTGCAGCCAGCCCTGTGACGTTCTCTGCTGCTCCCCGGACTCGTGCCTTGGCCAAGGATGTGTCAGCAGCTCCCCACACCCCATCCCAAAATCCCAAACCCCCTGTGAGCAGATTTGCGAGGATTTGCCGGCTTCACCTCCCACACCTGGGGCTGGGAGGGCAAAGGCTGAGCCTGCCAGGCAAAGTGGCCAGGCTTGGCCAAGCCAGCACCTTGGTGGCTCTAATTTTAGCAGCTGCGTCAGCGGGGCCGTGGCGCTGACGTGTGCTGCCTTCTCGGGGGGCACTGCTGGGCTGGGCTGCTTGGGGAGGGCACATCCCACACCTGAGATGTGCCCTGTCAGCTGTGCTACCTCCCCGGTCACCCCTGCAGGTGTGACAGCGGGTGACAGAGCAGAAGGGACAGAGAAAATGCTGCTGCTGCTGCTGCTGTTTGACATCCCCCCCAGGGCACGCCAGCAGCGAGTCCTGCTCCGGAGCTTCCGTCCCCACCAGGCACTGCTCCCCTGGGAGCTGCAGATCCACAGCCCTGGGCAGCTCAGAGCTGCTGTTGGAGAGAAAAATCCCTGCCAGGCCACAGGCAAGGTCCAGCTGTTCTGCTGAACTTGCTGTATTTTAATGATTTTCCTGCTGGAAAAAAAAAAAAAAGCAGGTGTGCTGAGAGCTGGCAGGAGGCTGGCTCTGTGACAGGGAAGGGATGGAATGCAGGAATGAAATGTGTCACTGCTTCCTCCCGGTGGGTGAGGAGAGGGGAAGTGGCTACACACTGACCAGACTGGCTTTGCTTGGAAATTTCCTTTTCCTTTTCCTTTTCCTTTTCCTTTTCCTTTTCCTTTTCCTTTTCCTTTTCCTTTTCCTTTTCCTTTTCCTTTTCCTTTTCCTTTTCCTTTTCCTTTTCCTTTTCCTTTTCCTTTTCCTTTTCCTTTTCCTTTTCCTTTTCCTTTTCCTTTTCCTTTTCCNCCCTCTTTCCCTCTTCCCCTTTTCTGTTTTTCCCTTTCCCCTTTCTTTTTTCCTTGGCCAAGCATGTCAACAACTCTCCCCACCCCTTCCCAAGTCCCCAAAAACCCAATATGTGCAATCCCTTTCCCCTTTCTTTTCACTTTCCCTTTCCCTTTCCCTTTCCCTTTCCCTTTCCCTTTCCCTTTCCCTTTCCCTTTCCCTTCTTTCCCTTTCCCTTTCTTTCTTCTTCCCCTTCTCTTCCCCTCCTTTCCCAACCAACCAATCCCATCCCATCTCATCCCCACCTCTTGGAGCAAGACTTTTCCAAACACACAGACAGATAGGAGAGACCTTTCCCCAAAAATCCTGGATTCCATGGATTCCACTCCTCCATCACATCCCTCCCGCCCAGCATCACCACTCCAGGGAGCAGATCCACATCCAAGCATCCTGAGTTTGATGTCACTTTGTCTTTCCTGGGAAGGAGGGAGGGAAAAGAGGCTGCCACAGAGCCTGGATTTTCTGGCATGGGCTTGTCCCTCATGTGTTGGCACAGGAACTGCACCATGAGCAGTTTGTCCCCAAGAATTCAATCCTCCCCTTGCCAAAGGCCTGATGGGGAGGTTGAGTGGCTGCAGGGCAACCTGGAATGTGTTTCCAGCTGGGAAAAGAGAAAACAGCAAGGACTGAGCAGAGGGAAGGGACTGGACAGTCCCTCCAGCTGTGCCCAGCTGGCTCTGGGTGGGAGGAAGGACAACCTGACAGTGCAGGGGGCTTGAGGAGGCATGTGTTGGCATTGGGATGTCCTCTGGTGCACATCAGAGGAGGAGGTGGCTGGGGCTGTGTCCTGCTGCTTTCCCCTTCCAGGATCCCCAGGAATGGGCTGGGATCTGTGTGAATCCTCCCAGGGCAGTGTTTCACACATTTATTCTGTGAAGGATCACTGCTCCACATCCTCCCAGCCCCCTCAGGCAGTGCACGGAGGTGGATTGAGGATCCAGCATCACGCCTGGATCTCCACTTTCCCCCTGAACCTGGGACACGCAGGATTTTTGGTTTAACTCTTGACGGAAACAGCTCCAAAATCACAATTCTCAATGTCTGTGCTGATTCAGCCACAAAGTGAAAGCACAGGGAGAGCTGAGCTTGCAGAATCTCTGAAAAACCTGCTCCAAAAGAGATGAAATTGTTATTTCAGTGAGGCATCAATCCCCCAGTGATGGGGACCAGCTCTTCCTCCTGCCCTGCAAGGAAAAAGAGGAAAACCCTGGTGCTCCTCTTAGAAACAGAAATATTTCCTCAGCTTCTGTCCCGAATCCAACTTGGTCAGCCCTGCCAAGGAGGAGGCCCTGCTTTTATTGATGGCTCGAGTGTCCTCATATTTTGCTTAGCTCAGATGGAAAAAGCTGCTCCCAGGATGATGAGGACTATTAAAATGTAGGCTGCTGTTATTGATTATTAATGCCCAGGGCTTCCCAAAAGCCTCTCGATTGAGGCTTGGTAGAACTAATCTTGTCTGAAGCGAGATTTGATTGATTTCCTTTGAAATCAGAAAAGAAAAACGCTGGCAACATCCATCTCCCTCTTACATTTTCCTTATGTAAAAGCCTGCCAATGTCGCCGCAGAATTTTTTAATGTCACAAAACCAACAGCAAACCAACCTCAAAAATTAAAAAAAAAAATCCCCTCTATTGGCTGCTCAGCTTTGATGAAACTCCCCATAAAAACGCCAAGGAGCTGACAAAAGGAGCTCCCCAAAGCTCCCACATATCACTTCTGGTTTTCCTGGTGGAGAAAAAACTCTCCATCCATTCCCCAGGCAGCTCTGCTGGGGCTCTCCCCTTTCCCTTTCAAGCATTTTCCACCCAAAATCACATTAAATGCTCCAAACTGGGGTCCCCCTCAGTAAAAAGATGCCTCCTGAAAGTCAGTGGGGTGAAACCTGCACAGCATTTTGCTGGATTGCCTTTCCCATATCTTTCATCCCAATGTTTCCCAGGCCAGGGAGATCCCTGCTCTGTGTCTGGGATGGAGCCCTGGGATGCTCCCACAGCTCTGACTCAGGGCATGGGCAGGTGGAACCTTTTGAATCCTCCTCTCCTTCAGCAGGGTGGGCTTGGAAATCAGGGAAGGAGCTTAATTTGGCTGCAGAGAGGGCATGGGATTGTGGTAAAACTGTGGGGTCAAAAAAAATCCTAAATCTGGGCTCATTTGTCCCCCTGTGTGAGTGGAGATTCCTCTTTTCCAGCTGCAGGATGGAGAAAGGGGCACCTTGGACAGGTTTGGGTTGTTTTTATTATTTAATCCCTGGGATAATGATCCAATAAATGGAGGGGACCTGTGGGGAAGCCACAGAGGGAATTTTCACCAGGAAATATAAAGACAGGACAAAGGCAGGGATAGATGGGATATTGGGAAGGAATTCTTCCCTGGGAGGGTGGTGAGGGTGCCCAGAGAAGCTGTGGCTGCCCCTGGATCCCTGGAAGTGTCCAAGGCCAGGCTGGACAGGGCTTGGAGCAACCTGGGATAGTGGGAGGTGTCCCTGCCCTGGGGGTGGAACTGGATGGGATTAAAATGATTTAAATGATTTAAATTCCTTCCCAACCCAAACCATTCCATGATTCCCACTGAGGGCAGAACAAACTCTCTGAATTTTCTCCTCCATGGGGTTTGTGGGCAGATCTCCCACCCCACCAGCAGGGTGGGGCTGGGATCTGCAGGATCAGGGATGGGGCAGGAATTCCTTGCTCCTGGGGTGATTCCAAATTCCCCGTAAATCCTGGGGGTTGCCTTTTGTTACCTGATTACCCCCGAATTTGATTAGCAGCACAATACACACGCAGAAAAAGTACAAAAAAAAAATTGAAAGGGAGAGAATTCCACGAGAATTCCACTTGAATTCCACTCGAATTCCACTCGAATTCCACTGCCTGGCAGTGGCACCTCAGCTCCTGTAAACGCTGCCCTATTTTGAGGGCTTCCTGCTCGAGACAAAATCATTACAAAGACCTCGAAACGGCCCCGTTTTGAGGCACCCGAGGATGAAACGTGGCAGCTTTGCCTGCTCGTTAAACCTCATCACTGAGCTTTTTCTCCTTGGCTAGCACATCAATTCCTTGAAGTTCCAGCAAATCCCGGGCGGATCGGCTCCCAAAGAAACCCTGGAATAGCGTAAGAGAGGAAAGCACAGGACACAGAGAGGATTTATTGGCTTGGGTACACAGAGGGGTGATTTTTGAGGGTGTTAATTTGGGAATGGCAACAGCAGAACTGGGTTTTCTCCCAGCCTAGTCCCATCTGGAGGGAATGGGTTGCCCAGAGAAGTTGGGATGCCCCATCCCTGGAAGTGTCCCAGGCCAGGTTGGATGGGGTTTGGAGCAAGCTGGGATAGTGGAAGGTGTCCCTGCCCATGGAAATGGATGATTTTTAAGGTCCCATCCAACCCAAACCATCCTGGGATTCTCTGAACATAGATGGTCACAGAGAATTTTGGTTGGTTTTTGTGACTAAGGCCAGCTCAAAAAAAAAAAAAAAAACAGGGGAAAACAAGGAAAGAATAACTCAGTGAATTAATTCAAAATCACTTTATCAGGGAGGCAGGGGAGAAGACTTCAGTCTCTCAATTGATTTAGCAGCCAGGAGGGGAGGAGAAGTTAATTTTTTTTATATATTTTATTTCCATCTTCTAATCTTGGGGGAGGATCTGGAAAAGGGAAATAATCAGGGAAGAGAAAATCTCCTAACACTTACAATGAGACTGACTGTCAGAAAAAATAAATGATACAGCAGAGGTAAAATTCTCCACAGATATTTTCTTTTTCTGTTCAGCTTTCAGCAGAAAGTCCTCGCAGAGCTGCTGCTGTCACTGCCCCTCTGGAGTGACACCGTTTATCTGAGAACAATTAAGAGGTTCCTGCCTACAAATTCCTGTGCTCCTGCCTGCAAATTCCTGGCAGCAGGAGATTGGAATCGACAGGGCTGTAAAATAACAGAAATCCATAGGAGTGGCTGGAGGATTTTGCTGGATTGATTGGAGCTGAGGAGCAGGCAGATGTTTTCCAGGGGGAGCGTTGGCTGACAGCGTTGACTCCCCCCTGATTTATTGCTTTACAATTCTAATTTACCAACAATTGACACAATTTCTTAATCACACAAACCCTTCCAATAAAAGGCTGGAGATGGTTCAGGTTCACACCCAGGAGCTGATGGTGGGTGCAGCCTCCAGCTCCTTTCAGGCAAAACTACGAGGAAACTCCTAACCCCAGGTGTCAGGATTGGGGAATCTGTGGGTCACCAGGTGTTTTTGGGATCTCTTACTCCAAATTCCACTCCTTTTCCTCTTGAGGGAGGCCTGGACTCCATCACTTTGGCAGCTGCTGGCTGTGCAAGTGAGCAGATGGCTCCAGCTGCTTGGGTCATTCCTATTTCAGTTTCCAGAGGTCAACAACTTTCAGGGAGTTGTGCAGAACCAGAAGGTCCCCCCTGAGCCTCCTTTTCTCCAGGCTGAGCCCCTTTCCAGCTCCCTCAGCTGCTCCAGACCCTTCCCCAGCTCCATTCCCTTCTCTGGACACTCTCCAGCCCCTCCATGTCTTTCTTGTCATGAGGGGCCCAAAACTGCCCCCAAACAGCATCGTCCACTCTCCAGCTTTTCTGGAGGGCTCATCCAGACACATCTTTAAGTCTTCCCAAAAGCGAGATTATTTCTTGCTCTCCTCAGGGCCATCTCAGCTGCAGGTTGTGTTTCTTCACCGACAAATCAAACAAAAGTGTTGTGCTTCCCACTTCCCATTAAACATTGCTGGGAGTTATTCCTTTCAGCTGGAGTCAGTCCTGTGGCACATCACCCACCCCATTCCTGGGTGTTTCCTTGGGAAGGGCAACACTCTGGAAGCTGTGGCACGTTCTCTGTACAGAATAGTTCTGGTTGAAAAAAAGAACTCTTAAAGTGTTTTTTATTCCTGAAAACGAAGCCCTTTTTAAGCATTTTTGTTCTCCAGGAGATCACACAGAGTTCAGGCTGCGCTCAGCAGCTCAATGACACCTCGTGTCATGGACTCCCCATCCCTGGAAGTGCCCAAGGTCAGGCTGGACAGGGCTTGGAGAAACCTGGGATAGGGAAAGGTGTCCCTGCCCATGGGAATGGGATGGTGTTGAGGGTCCCATCCAACCCAAACCCTCCTGTGATTCCATGCAAGAAACCGGTGGGAAATTATTCATTTGGGGCGTTCAGCCAAGTGAGCACACCCCCGGGGAGACCTTCATTTGCTGAATTCATTCCCCGAGGGGCCGAGACTCTCTCAAAAGCCGATGAGGAGCAAAAACCCCCCGACACCACCCACTCCTCACTTCCTCCTCCTCCTCCTCCCCACAGGTACCTGGGCATCACGCGGCCGCTGACCTACCCGGTGCGGCAGAACGGCAAGCTGATGGCCAAGATGGTCTTCATGGTGTGGCTGCTGTCGGCCTCCATCACGCTGCCGCCGCTCTTCGGCTGGGCGCAGAACGTGACGGTGCAGCGCGTCTGCCTCATCAGCCAGGACTTCGGCTACACCGTCTACTCCACGGGCGTGGCCTTCTACATCCCCATGGCCGTCATGCTGGTGATGTACGCCCGCATCTACCAGGCGGCCAAGGTGAGCGCCGAGAAGCACCGTTTCATGAACCTCCCCAAGCACTACGAGGAGGAGGAGGGCGTCTATTCCCTGGAGGCCTCCGGCCGCGCCCACCACGGCTCCTCGCGGCGCGCCAAGGCGGCGGAGGAGTGCGCCACGCTCTCCAAGCTGCTCCGGCAGGACCGCAAGAACATTTCCATCTTCAAGCGGGAGCAGAAGGCCGCCAGGACCCTCGGCATCATCGTGGGGGCCTTCACCTTCTGCTGGCTGCCCTTCTTCCTGATGTCCACGGCGCGGCCGTTCATCTGCGGCATCCGCTGCAGCTGCATGCCGCTGAGGCTGGAGAGGACTCTGCTCTGGCTGGGCTACACCAACTCCCTCATCAACCCCCTCATCTACGCCTTCTTCAACCGTGATTTGAGGACTACTTTCTGGAACCTGCTGCGCTGCAGGTACAGGAACATCAACAGGAGGCTCTCGGCCGCCAGCATGCACGAGGCCCTGAAAGCCACGGAGAGGCACGAGTGCATCCTGTAGTGCCTGAGCCTCTCCGTGGCTTCCCTGGCCTTCCCAGGGCTGGCAGGAACTGTCCCACCCCGCCAGACAGTGACAGCCCTTCCCCTCGCCCCGTGAGGAGATGTGGCTTTCCTCGCCCTGGAAACAAGGGGAGGGAACTTTGGGAATAGCCCTTCCTTCTCACTCTGTCCCAGGTGGGAGCAAGACACAAGGGGGGGTTCAAGGTCTACCAAGGACGGTGGGCAGGTCACACCACCTTTCTGTGCCTCAGTTTACCCATCTGTTATTAAATTTAAAGAAAATAACAAAAAAAGGAAATGAAACCCTCCCGGCCAACCAACCAAACGAAAAAAAGAAACCCTAAAAACTTGATAAGACTGTGGCTCTCCACCTTCTAAAAGGGCTCTAAGGTCTGTGGAGGGCACACAAAATCCTGTGTAAAGGTGACACTGGCTGCACTTCTCTGTGGAATGTGACAGCAGCTCCGTTGTACATCCAAGCCCCCCGTGCCATCCCAGCCTATCCGAACCCTCTCCCCGATGTATTTGCATTTCACACCCCGAGCTCACGGCCAGGTTTGCACGTCAGAGCAGAAACACCAATGACCCCATTCCCCCCCACACCGTAGCACTGCAGCACTTGGAGGAGATGAATTTTTGGGGTCAAACACCAACACGGAATTTCCTTTCTGGTTGGAGAGGGAAGTTTGACACCTCCTCCTCCTCCTCCTCCTCATCAGGGCAATGATCAGAGAGCGAAGCCCGTCGTGTTTATTGGGTTGTACAGTAATTCATTCCCAGACAAGTGACGTGTGCTCATCATTTGTGGCTAATTGACTCCATAAAAGCACGCTTTGGTTGACAACAGGGGAAAAAAAAAAAAGCATCTGATTTCTCTGACAGCTTTATGGTGTTTCGGTATGATGTCCAGCAAGCTTGAAAAAAAAAAAAATACACTGAATGATGCTATCTTTTTCTAAAAAAAAAAAAAAGAAAAAAGAAAAAAAAAAGGTTTGGTTTCCTTATTTTGGTGCAGAACCTTTGGTCTCTCTGACTTCAAAGCTTCTTTTCATGTTTTTGTGGTGGTGGGACTCTTTTTTCTGAGTTGTCTTTCCTCACAATCAGCATTGTTGTATCAAACTTACAGCCCCACAGACCTTTGACCGTTTGATCATAGAATCATAAAATCCCAGCATGGTTTGGGTTGGAAAGAACCTTAAAAACCATCTTAAAAATCATGAGCACCTTCCACTATCCCAGGTTGCTCCAAGCCCTGTCCAACCTGGCCTTGGACACTTCCAGGGTGGTTGATGTCTGCTCCAGCTCTTGTTGGGTTTTTCTGCCAAAGCCAGACCGCTCAGAGGCTCAGGGAAAGATGTTTGTAGTCCTCTTTTCACTCCAGATTTGCTTTATCCAGCACGAGTGGTGCAGTCCCACCTCTGGCACCATCAGAAAGTGTGATGCCTTCACCCTTATCCAAGCTGGGTGTTGGATATCCTGGCAGGGTTTGGCTTAGCAATCAACATTTCCCCTGTGAGGTGTTTTGTCTTCTCATTTGGCCTCTTCTCAACAGCCTCGTTTCTATCCTGTTCCATTTTGGATTTGTTTTTCCCAGAGAAGCCCGAGATTTCCAGTTTGGGCCACAGCAAAAGCAGCTCCATCCCACTGGGAATGTCCTGAGGGACTGAGAATTGGACACAGGAACGTGCCCAGATGCTCTCCAGGCTCGTGTCCCCACAGATGGAGTCAGAATTGCACAGAGTTGGTGCTGCTGTCTCCAGAGGGAGATGCTTTAAGGCAGACAGAGCAGAGATTTGGAGGAGAACCTAATCAGGAGTGATCCTGAAGGATTTCACTGGAGTCCCACACCCCACGGCTGTAGGGCACGCTCTGAGTGCCCATCTCAGGACCTGCTGCACCAAACCAACCCCTCTTCCTCCCCAAAAACACTCCAGGCCAGCATCTCCTCTGCCACAACATCTCAGCTTCTGTCACGAAGCTCCTGCAGGCCCTGATTTCCTCCCTGGGCTCCTGCAGCTCCTTCCCTGCCCTTCTGACAGAGCTGTCTGCACTCAAACTGGCCAGCTGCTAATTCAGGCAGGCTGGAGAGCCCCAAGACAGCCCATTTCACATCCAGCAAGTAACAAACCACACTTGTGCTGCTGCAGTGTGTTTATTGCTGTGCCCAAGGTCATCATTTTACTTTTTTTCTGAGTTAGGGGTTTTTAAACGGCCCTAAAAAATCATAATTTTGTTTAATTCCTCTTAACGTCCCTGTCCTGATGGCATTTCTAGCACTGCTTGAAAGTGGCAAAAGAGCCATGAAAGTTTTTCACTTTTTAAATGCAGTCATACAAGTATTGTTTTTTCTGGTTTCATGATTCTTCCGGAATTAAAAGAGTAAGGGGAACAACAGGATTCTGGATGATCCAAACCCCAAATTTCTTCTAAGGAAGGGATCAAGCAAAACGGGTTTTTTGTCTTTAAAAAAAAATCAGTGTTTGCCTTGACTTGGAATTGAATGTTTTGTTCCACTCAGGGCTTACCTGATAAATGCTTCTGCAGCTTAAAATGAAAATATAAAGGAAAAAAAATTAAAAGAAAAGCATTTTTCCCAGAAACAATTCCAAAAGTTTACATCCAAAAATATTTAAAGATGACAGCTTCACTAAAACAAAATATTTTGCTTAAAAAAAGAATGAGATAGGCTGATTTTCCTAGAATTGATCGACTCAAGCTTTGAGACATTAGCCTAAACTCTGGCTTTTTAACTCCCCAAGATTAAATTGGATTTGGGTTAAATAAAATAATGAGCATCCAAAGACACCAGGGCCTTCCTTCTCCACACACGAGTGAGCACCAACCATTTAGTTAAGCCAGTCAAGATCCTTGTAGATGAGGTGCTAAATCATGCTGAAAATACTCCGTGGGTTTTGTTTTTTTTTAATCAGACAGGAATCAATGCTTTTGGCATTTGCACAAAAAAAAAAAAAAAAAAAAAGCCCGGCTTAAAAATAAATCTGAGCCATTTTGAAACTGATTTTAGCACACACACACGTGTGCCTGAGCAAACTGTGAAGAGAAATTAGCTCTGAAAGAGTCCATATTTAGGCAAAAAAATCGAGCTCGGGGAGAAAATCCTCAATTTAGGAGGACGAGAGGAACTTTTGTGGACAATGAGAGATTCCCAGCAGGGCAACAGCAATTCAGTGGAAAAGAATGAGGAGCCTCGGGCAGAGAAAATTGAACTAATTCAGGCATTAAATGAGGTGGTCTCAAGTCAGCTTTTTAATTCCACTCCCTGTGCAGGGGAAATTCAGGGATGCAGATCTGGGGAGAAAAGGCAGTTTTGAGAAACCATCTGTGGGGTTTGTGGGGTTTTGAGCAAAGCCAGGCAAGAGGCGTAAAGCCCAAGCAGTAAAATCCTCTGTTTCTCCCCAAAAAAACCCTGAATTTCCCCAATTTGGGCTCAGCACTTCGTGTTCAGCCTGGCAGAGCTGAGATTTGCAGGGACACCTCAGCAAACCCACCCTGCTCCTCATCTCCAGGGGACTCCTGCCACCTCCTGCATCTCCTGGGGACAGAGGAATCCCAACCACGTCAGGCTGGAAGCTGATCCCACCTGGAGCACAGGCCAGGGCTGGATTCTTACAGAGCCAGCCCAACAAAAACCCCTCTGGAATCCTTCCCTGTCCCACCAATTCAAGGCTCAGCAACTTGGAATGTTTAATAACCTCCAATGGGTGCTCTCCTTCCACTCTTTTTAATTTTTCCCCACTCTGCCATCCTGAGGTAACAAATTCCACAATTTCACTACATTTTACGTGAAGAAGTGTCTCCCTTCCCTGTTTTAAGCCAGCTGCTGAGCTCTTTAGGCTCTGGCTGATCCCTGCTTTAGGAAGGACAAGGAGTGATCCCCTCTGCTCACCCTCTGCAGGCCAGTTCTGATCTCACAGCCCTTTGCCACGTTCTTCCTTTGGAAATAAAAATTTCTTCAGTACACAATTCCTTTTCCAGCAGCAGGAGATACTTTGGGGAAAATATTAGGAGCAGGACAGCCTGGATCAAGTGCCTTCCCACCCTCTGCTGTGTTCAAGGCATCAAACCATGTTTAGTTCAGGAAATTCTCTGTTTCTCCACGATTTCTGTGTGAGGCTCAGTGTAACCCCATTTTTCCACAGGGAATGCCCAATATTCCATCTGGGATTGGATAATCCCACAGCAGAGCCCTCGATGAGCAGGATCTGGTGGCCAGGGCACTGCTGAGCTTGGCAAGCAGGAGGCTGATGGTGGCAACTGAGGGGGATTTTGGGAGAGCCAAATTCAAACCTCAGCCTGAGGAACCTGACCTGCTCCTGAGCCTGGCTTAGCTTTGAGCATGACACAGATTCAGAAGCCTCCAGGCTGCCCTTCCAGCTTCAGTATTTGAGGATTTGGATGATTTGTCTAATTTCCCACTCGATTTATCATCCAGGTTTTTTTTGTAAGATGATTTACAGATCTCCTCCCTGCCACAGGAAAAAGCTGCTGCTATTTTGAGTCTCATGTCTATAAAACTGAGAGGCAGCCACAAGACACTTTCCACCTCTGTCCTTAGGTAAGAAATGGGTTTTATTCTTTGTTTTGTTGCCATTTAATCTGAAAATTACAAATGGTGAGCTCCACATTCTCTGGACAAAAACATCAGCAGGGTGGGCAGGAAAACCCAGCCTGGGGATGGTCCCTGGCCGAATCAGGAGATGTTCACCCCACCACACATAAAATCCCAGGATTTCTGTGCTCACCCTGCTGTGTTCCAGCATCCAAGTGCTGAATCCAAACCCTGAGCATGCCCTTCCAAGGGGGGCAGATTATTATTATCTTTTTTTATTGTATCCCAAGTCCCATGCTAATTGAACTTAATTTAAATGACATATTTGATTTCCATTGCCACCGTGCAGATTCTACAGCCCTGCCTTTGTGCTGACGAGGTCTTGAAGTCTCAAAGGGTGTTTTCACCCTTCTCCCAACACTTTTCCACCACTAATCCCAGACTGTTCCCACAGGCTCGGATCCGGGCATCCAACACACACCGGGTGTTTTCCTGCTCCTCCCGGTGAACTCAGGGACCTTGGACGGCAGCACCAGGACTCTGCTGCTGCACAGCTCCTCAAAGAGCTGCTCTGGCAATTAAAAAAAGCCAAATCTTTATAGGCTGCAGCGGGGGTAGCTGGAAACTCCCAGCACTTGCTCGAGACAATGAAAATTAACTCCCTGCGGGCAATGAGAAAAGCTGCCTTATCCGGAGCCACTTTCCCAGCTCCTTTTCCACTCTCAGCTCCACATTTCCCACCCTTGGAGCACGATCAGGGTCTGTTAACACAGCAATTAGGAGGAGAGGGAGGCAGAGAGTGGCCAGGTGCCAGACACTTGGTGACAGCGTGTGACAACGAGCTCGCAGTCCGTGAGCGCGGCTCGGGAGGGCTCTGCTGGAGCCTGGGCTTTGCCTGCTCAGGGCAGACAATCTGAGTGCCTTTGGGCACTTCCAGACTGTGGAAAGCCTCGGTCATCCCACTCCCAAAAACGTTTTTGGCGGCAGTTGCTGCTGTGTGCTGGGGTGAAGGTGTCCAGACAAACCACAGCCACCTGTGGGGAATTGGTGCCACAAAAAAAGGAGGATGCAGAGCTTTAGAGAGTGCCCAAAGCAGGGCTGTGGAGATGGTGAAGGGTTTAAAGGGGAGTGGCTTAAACTCTTAAAAAAGAGTTTAAACCAGGAGTGGCTGAGGGCTCTTGGCTTGTCCAGCCTGGAGAAGAGGAGGCTGAGGGGAGACTCAGTGGGGTCTGCAGCTCCTCCCCAGGGGAATCTCTGCTCTGTGACAGTGACAGAACCCAAGGGAAGGGCTGGAGCTGTCCCAGAGGAGGTTTAGGTTGGATTTTAGGAAAAGTTTCTTCCCCCAGAGGGTGCTGGGCACTGCCCAGGCTCCCCAGGGAATGAGCTCCAGGAGGGTTTGGACAATGCTCCAGGGACAGGGTGGGATTGTTGGATCAATGATCCTGGTGGGTTCTTCCAGCTCAGGATATTCTGGGGTAAATTAGAGCAATAAAAGATCATGAGTGAGGTCCTGGGATCACCTGTGGCTTCCACCCGTCTTTAACTTCCCATTTCCATGCTCCTTCCCATCCCAAGGCTGTGTGCAGTCCTAAATGAGAATCTAAACCCTCAGGCAGCGGATGGGAGAGCGTTGGACCTGTTAATTTGGGAATTAACATTCCAGGACCTTTTCTAGAGAGCTTTGGGAGGGTTTTTTCATCTCTCCTTAAAGGCTGATGGGGAAATATCCCCTGATAATGAGCCGTGCAAGCATCACATTCCTACAGAATTGTCAAGCAAAGTCTGGGCTGCATTTGGAAATGGATGCAGCTCAGAGGAAACCGTTCTGGCTGAGTCCCCTCGGAGACATTAATCAGAGTTCTGTGCTGTCACTGCTCAAGAGACACTTCCCTGCTGGATCTTCAAGAGAAGTCAAAATGCCAACAGCCCCGGGCAGGAACAGATCCCGCGTGGAAAGACGCGGATGCTTCCCAGAAATCTTGTTCTTGGGATTCGGCCTGAAGGTTCAGCACCTTGGAGAGCAGCCGGGCTCACCTAGGCCTGGCCCCTGATTTAGGCACAGCACTCCTGGCACAACAGCTCATGGGGAAACATCAAACGGCTCTTGCGACGAGATTTGGGGTTGTCTTGGCTCTCAGAGCCAGCCCAGGACACAATGAGCTCTTGGTGTGGTGGAAAAGTGTTGGGAGAAGGGTGAAAACACCCTTTGAGACTTCAAGACCTCGTCAGCACAAAGGCAGGACTGTAGAAATAAAACATGCAATTTAAATTAAGAGTAATTAGCATGGAGCTTGGGAAACGTTAATAAAATATAAAAATAATAATTTTTAAAGAGCATTTTTCTCTTGGGCACCCAACACAGTTCTGAAAATTGGCCCTAATCAGAAAAATCTCTGTCGCCATCAGATTTTAGCCCCAAGACCCTTCAACTATCATTTCCCACCAGTTCACAGTGCAAGGTTGTTTTCCAACAGGCAAACACCCCACAACACATTCCTGAGAAAGGATCCAGGGTCGTGTCTGTGGTTAGAAAAATTAGAGCAGGAGTAATGGAGATGTAACAGANCAATGAGCTCTTGGTGTGGTGGAAAAGTGTCGGGAGAAGGGTGAAAAGACCTTGGAGGCTTCAAGACCTCGTCAGCACAAAGGCAGGGCTGTACAATCTGCACGGTGGCAATGAAAATAAAATACATAATTTAAATTAAGAGCAATTAGCATGGAGCTTGGGAAACGTTAATAAAATATAAAAATAATAATTTTTAAAGAGCATTTTTCTCTTGGGCACCCAACACAGTTCTGAAAATTGGTCCTAATCAGAAAAATCTCCATTGCCATCAGATTTTGGCCTGAAGACCCTTCAACTGTTATTTCCCACCAGTTCACAATGCAAGGTTGTTTTCCAACAGGCAAACACCCCACAACACATTCCTGAGAAAGGATCCAGGGTCGTGTCTGTGGTTAGAAAAATTAGAGCAGGAGTAATGGAGATGTAACAGAGAAAACAAAAATATCCCCGTGAGGAAAAAGCTGCCAGAAGCAAAGATCAGGGGAAGAAAAACTCAGCAATTCCAGATTTTATTTTGTTTTTTAAATCAGAGTGATTTCCACCCTTTCCACCCCTGCTTCTTTTTTATTCCAGCACATCCTTCTTATCAAAATCACTGATACATATTTTTAAAAAAGCTTCAAGGAAAAGATATCAACAAAAATGAGCTACTGGAGCCTAGAAAAGAATAAACCAGTTCAACCATCAGCAAACCAGTGCATCAACACCACCCATTTAAACTCATTTAAACCATTTTAGGTTTAAATTCTATTATGCAGTGCCCTAAACCCTCAAAAAGAGCTGCAATTGGAGCAGAAACTCCAATAACATTTTGCAATGAGTGAGAAGTCAGACCTAGAGATGAGCAAGTCTTGGGCACGGCCACTGCTGCACGTGGCTGCCACCCAAAACAGGGGGAATTTCTATATTTGGGAATAAATATTCCTAAATCAGGGAATATTTCAGCAATGTCAGGTGCAGGGAAATTTTCTTCTGGCAGCCTCCCCATGCAGGAATTGTCACTGTATCCAAATTAATTTTTTTCCTGAAACTCACGCGGAGATCAGCCCAACCTTCTACTCTTGGACTGAGGAATTTGGGAATTGAATGGGTTGCCACCCAAAATAGGGGGAGTTTCTATATTTGGGAATAAATATTCCTAAATCAGGGAATATTTCAGCAATGTCAGGCCCGGGGAAATTTTCTTCTGGCAGCCTCCCCATGCAGGAATTGTCACTGTACCCAAATTAATTTTTTTTCCTGAAACAACTCACGTGGAGATCAGCCCAACCTTCGACTCTTGGACTGAGGAATCTGGGAACTGAATGGGGTTCAGGACATCCCAATGGGCTCTGTCAGCTCAGCAGCAGGGATTTGGGGAGGGAAAAGGAGCTCAAAGGCCTGAGCTGGTGTGTCCACCCTCCCTTTATCCTCCTGGGTCACATCAGAGCACTCCAGAGCCATCTCCTCCCTCACCCCATGGAAAAGGGAGAGTTTTGGGATCTCAGCTCTGTCAGGGATGCTGTCTAGACATTAAAGGCCAGATATTTCCTTGAATTTCTTTCAGGGAACACTTCAAAAGGATACAGACCTGAGTGGCTGGGAAATGAGCTGCTTTTTGCCTTTCCCAGCCCCTGCCAGCCATGCATCCCCAAATCCTTGCAGTGTTTGCTCACACACCTCATCTCCACTCCTCTCACATCCAGAGTCACCAAATCATTAATCAGAATTCACAATTCTCCACGTGGACCACGGGGACAGGTGGAAATGTTTAATTTTAGATTTCTGCTGATGCTGAAGGTAGTGGCCCAATGCTCCCATTGCAGTTGTTGGGGAGAAATGAATTTGGGAAGTAATTTCCTTGACCAAACTGAGATGCCTGGTGAATATGAGATTTTAATTTCACCCTAAACAAGCTCCAGGCACAATAAGGAGAGCCCTGAGGGGTTTGCTTAGAGGAGATGGCAATGCTGAATTTGTTCTGAATCCTCCCCTGTGTAAAGCTCTGCCACAGCTGGAGCTGTAAATGTATCTTGGAAAGCTGAATCCAAATATTTGGCACAATTGCCAAGGGCTTTGAGCCAGAAACCCCACATTGAGAAGGACTGTCGTGGTCTGTGTGGGTGACACCATTAAAATCAGAGCCAAAAATGGGTGAGAAATCTTTAAATCCCTGAGACAGAAAATTAGGGGGAAATAATGAACAGGTAGAGGCTGTGAGGGCTGCAGCACCTCTGTCATGGAGACAGGTTGAGAGAGTTCAGCCTTCAGAAGAAAAGGCTCCAGGGAGAGCTCAGAGCATCTTCCAGGGCCCAAAGGGGCTCCAGGAGAGCTGGAGAGGAACTGGGGACAAGGGCTGGAGGGACAGGACACAGGGAATGGCTTCAAACTGAGAAAGGGCAGGGTTAGATGGGATTTTGGGAAGGAATTCTCCCCTGTGAGGGTGGGGAGGGGCTGGGATGGAATTCCCAGATTTGCTGTGGCTGCCCCTGGATCCCTGGCAGTGCCCAAGGCCAGGCTGGGACAGGGCTTGGAGCCACCTGGGACAGAGGGAGGTGTCCCTGCCCATCCAGGGGTGGAACTGGATGGGATTGAAGGTCCCTTCCAACCCAACCCAGTCTGTGCTTCCCTAAGAAGGGCCTTTAACCCAGTGAGGAAATTTAAAGCATTTCAGAGTTTGCTGGAAGCTCTCCAAGGATGAAGCCACTCCAGGAGATCCCAGAGTCCATCCTGCCCCAGCTGGGCCTCCTGGGGACGTGCCAGGAGATCCCCTGGGCCCAGCACTTGGTTTTCCACTCCTCTGCCCACCTCCACATCTGAAGGGGCCCTTTGGAGCAGTGGCTTTCATCTGAGGGTGACAAGTGCACAAATGCTCAGCTGGACGTGGCAAAGTCCCCAGAGGGGCTGGGGGACCTCAGCCTTCCCTTCAACTGACCCAAAAGAAACATCCCCTGGGCTCTGCAGCCTCATTACTGGCAAATTCAGCTGGCTCAGCCTCACCAAAGTGACAAATCAGGGTCAAGGCTGACCCAGGAGGGTCCGAGCAGCCTCAAACGAGGTCGTGGGGGGCAAGCTTTGTTTGAATTCAGGGATTGAAATGAAAGCACATCTTGCACGCCGCGAGGACTAAGGCAGTGACACTTCAAAAATATCACAGCTTTCAGGAAAGCTGAGAAGACATTATTTGGGATTTAACCAGAAAACGTCTCCCTGACTGACACGGTGCCACCAGCTGATGGGAAGTTCAGTTCTCTCCCCAGCCCCCTCCTAACATCCTATAAAAATAAGTGATGGAGGGGAAAAAAAAAAAAAGAAATAAAGAAGAAGAAGAAGAGAGCAGAGTGAGAAATCTCTTGGCTGTCAAAACATCCATCAGCGAAATGAAACACAATGTGGACACCTCACACTTAGCACTTTTGTTCTTTCAAGGCAGAAATGTTCCAGTTTAGGATCAGGACAATAAATCAAAGAGCCAGCCTTGGAAAACTCCTTGTGAGCCCTGAGAAAAAAAGTTACCTTGATACCTACAGAGACGAGACCCACTTAAATCCCTCCCAAAGCTTTTATTAAAGCTTTTCTTTGCACTTGTGCTATTTTTTTTCCCCCACCTCACAATATCCCACTGCAGGTGGGAAGGGGGAAAAAAAAACCAGTCTGCAGCCTGCTAATTAACCAGGTTTGGTTTGAACAGCACAAATTACAGTGAGATGGGACTGTCCCAGGGATTTCTGCTGCTCCCATCACTGTCACCCCTCAGCCTCACCCTGCCAGGTGTGCAGGGCCATGATCTCCATTCCAGAGGAAGGAAAAGGAGAGGGAGCACTGGAGGGACACCAAGAATGAGCTCCCCCCACATTTTTTCCCCCTTTTCAGGAGCTTTTCATCCCCCTCTCCATCCCAGCCTGGAGGTGAAGGTCTGGGCAGTTTCCAGCCTGGCTGCAAGACCTTTCCATGAGGTGGCTTTTTGTTTCTAGCACTGATTTCCTTCTCTCCCTGCCTCAGGATATTTATAGAGAGCAATCACAGCCTCAGATTTCACTGTCAAGGCAGGATGAGGCAAAAAAAAAATAAATCTTTTTGTCTCCTCTTAGAAGAAAAACTCTTTGTTCCTCTGCCCTTCAGCTGCTCCAGTTTGGATCCATTGGCTGGATAAAAACCAGGAGAGCACGGGCACAAATGCTCTTCCCATGAGGTCAGAGGGAGCTTTTGGAATGGGAAATAGGGGAAAATGGCTTTAAAAACTGCTGGACAACAGGGTTAGATGGGATTTTGGGATGGAATTCCTCCCTGTGAAGGTGGGGAGGCCCTGGGAGGGTGCCCAGGGAAGCTGTGGCTGCCCCTGGATCCTCTGTCCAGGTTGGACAGGGCTTGGAGCAGCCTGGGACAGTGGGAGGTGTCCCTGCCCATCCAGGGGTGGCACTGGATGATTTTTGAGGTCCCTTCAAACCCAAACCCTCCTGTGAGACACATTAATGTGGGCAGCTGCTGTCCATGGCACTGGAACAAACTGGGTACAGTTCTGGAATCAAAGTTCAGGTATCAAAGCAACTTCCTCGGCCTCCTCAGCCCCAGGAATTTGAATTTCAAGCCAAACAACCTAAATTTGTTGTGCCTGGTCCCAGATGCTCCTGTTGTTGGTGCTGCCTCACCAGCTGGGCTGGGCACACTCCCAGGACAGGGGAATTTCCAAAAGGAAAGCTTTCCAAGGCCCACAGCAGATCCAAATAAAATAAAATAAAAAAGTAAAAATA
>VZTZ01032122.1:1055633-1198833 GCA_013400955.1 Drymodes brunneopygia | reverse complement strand
AGTTTTTATTTTTATTTTTTATAGCAACTGGCATTATAATAAGAGTTTCTGCCACTCATTGACATTCACTGACACTCTTCTCAATCAGCTACAAGATGGCCTTGAATCCCATAAACATTAACTGGAAGAACACACAATCAGCCCAGAAGAGGCTCAGCTGGGATGCCAAGGAACAGAGATATCAAGGGGAGATATTTGTGATTCTATGGAGTTTGGGTGTCAGGGACCAGCACAACACAGCAATATTGTGCCACTGAAATGCAGTCTCAGTCTGGTCTGAAAGCAGTGAAGGAGCTCAGCATGGTCACTTCCATCTGTGCTTCATTGCTGTCAGGAAGGACCAGGGGTCACTCCCATCTCTTGTGTCTGATTTTAAATCCTTGCAAAATCAGTTGGAGTCTCTTGATAGCTATAGCAAGATTTTATGATGACCTTTATAACTCATTGCTGTCCCTGTCATATTTAGGTCCTGCCTGTATATGAGGCCACATACAGTGTTAAATTGCATTAGAACTCACAAATTCTCACTCCAGGGTCCTGAGTAAAGGTAATGTGAATGGCTCAAATATCTGGAAACAAGCAATTGGAGAGTCATTTGGTGACTGTGGAAAAGTAGCAATGCATTCCACAAGCAGGTACTTTCACATGCAGGCTGTGCAACCTGTTGGCCTAAAAATCTCCCCTCATTTATCTTTTTCTCATGACATTGGCAAAAAGGAATATTTTATATTTACACATCTTTAAAAACCTATTTCCAAACCCCTTGAATGCTTCAAAATGCCAGATTTTCTTTCTACCTCCAAGGAAACACTTGGGTTTGACCCATACCGTGTGCCAGTGCCCCCTTCTTCTTTTGACATATTATGGATCCAGCACTGAGACATCAATGGTAATTATCACATTTCTGGTGATAAAAAAACAATGAGAGAAGCACACAAATTGCCACGTTGAAGCACAGAGAAGTTCAGTTATGCTATTTATCTCTGACATGGGTGAGCATCAAATTTAGGGATGTAATTGAAAAACAGGAATGTACAAATCTAGAAGTAATTTTCTGGCTGCTGTCATCTGATATTTCATTTGTGCCTGAAAACATGCGGATAAGTATTTCTTACATGTGTGACTTGTGTACATGACTTGACAGTGTCTTTCTACTGATATAAGCTTCTTATCTTTTCCTAAATCCCAATTATTCTCTTGATCTTGAGGATGTTGTGTAGCAATTTTTCAGAGGAGCAATGCCCGAGTAATTGCTACACCAACGTGTAAAACCAATAGCAGAAAACGATGCCATTGCAGAGCAGATGTTTAATGTGGGACAGGGTAGTAAACATGATGGCTTTTTATTTCCGTTCTGCTCATCTTAGGCTCTGAAATTTCCATGCAAGGAACTATGCAAGTAGGCTGACAGCCCTGTTGATTTTACCACTCTTATTTATGTGGAAGATTCTCTTGTCAGCCCGTTATTACAGTCGTTATCCTTGACTAGGACTTAATCACTCGAGATACAAGAGTGACTTGTCACCTTTCCAGCCATGTGTACAATTTTGAGTGGAAATGAGTGAGTCCAATTCAAAGCAGTCAGCATAATTTTAATCAGTCAAGAGCTGCCAGCCTTCTAAACACAAGGATGTCCCTGGGTCAGCAGATGGACAAATTCTTCAGCAGTTGTCAGTGCCTTGTGCTGTGCTGTTCATTTGTCAGGGGGCTCTGCCCTTAGCAAAACATCCTGAATATTCAAACACTGCAATAAATCACAGCAAAGAACAAGACTGTAGGCTGGATTTTTTTTCAGTATTTGGTCCCTAAAGTAGCAGGAACACTAT
Source organism: Drymodes brunneopygia (assembly GCA_013400955.1). Lineage (NCBI taxonomy): Eukaryota > Metazoa > Chordata > Aves > Passeriformes > Petroicidae > Drymodes > Drymodes brunneopygia. Next base: position 1,197,007 of record VZTZ01032122.1, on the reverse strand, counting down.
TGCAACAATTCTGTTTTGATTAAAATTTGTCATGTGGATGTACAGGTCTGGCTTCTGAGGCTCCCAAATCATGACTGTGAAAAATTTGGTGCTATTTTTTAATTGTACTTCAGTGTGTGTACAGACTCTTACACAAACACACACACACACACACACACACACACACACACACACAGACACACCACACATAACATACATGAATTATTATTATTATAAGGCTTGCCTATACATCATTATTAGTGTAAGGGTGTGTGTGTGTGTGTGTGTGTGTGTTTAAACTGCAGACATAACTTGACTCTCACCTCTACAACTGACCTCTTACTCCTAACAATATATAAATTCTCTATGCAGATTGAATAAAAAAGAGGCTCCTGCAAAACCTGTAAGTCTTCCAGAATTTCTTATTCTATAAAAACACTAACAAAACATTCCATAGTATCTTGCTTAAAATCTGAAAGAGGGTGACAGTGACAAATGCACCTTTCTTTCATACTAAACTGAGATTTTGTACTTGAGCTGAGATATTTTCCCAAATTTTTTACTGCAACAGATACATTTCTACCACACAATTTTGGTTCCAGTAGATTTGCATCAAACCCTCATCATCTCCAGGGAGAAGTATTTTTCTTGGTGTATGTTTACACTTAAGGAGCTGAGACATTCTGAAACAAAATAAGAATTTAACAAGGATATCTGCTTAAGTAGGTAGTGAAGAATTTGTCCCTAACAGCATTTGAGTTAGGACCAATTTGCATTTTCACATTCTGGTCTTCTGAAATATCTCACTATTTGTTTCTGCATATTCTAGTGTCACATAGATGATAATTTTAATTACATATTTGGAAAGGAACCTTAAAATCATGATGAAAATGCAGGAAATATGTCTTAAACCACTTTACTGAAGACTAATTAATACAAGTTGCAAAAAAGGGTCCTTAAATATTCTAGAAACAGAGTCATCTAAAACCTAGTCCAACTCTTCAGTTGGACTTTGCTTGTTAAACTGTCAGCTCTTCATGTGTCAACTTCCTCACGTTTGTCCAGTATCTTGCCATTTTTTAAAAAATTCTTATGTCTACCCATTTTTTAGGATTTATCATGGTAAGCATTTCATTCAGTTGGCTTTACTACAGTAATTGAAATTCCACAGATTAAGCGGATGTCTCCCAAGAAATCATCTTTATCTCGTAATTTCCTTTTAGACTCGACAGCCAGGCCATCCCCTACTACTTAAGGAAAGGTCTGTGGTTGTATTTGACACTCCCATATTTGACCCCCTTTCTGTTCTTGATGTTTTCCCCACACTGTCTCATCAGAACCTGTATTTGCCTTTTAGCTCGCAAGCCTTTCTTCTTTTTGAGAACCATTTACCCATCTTCCACATTTATGCCAACAACTTTTCCAAGTAAACAACTGAAGTAGAAAAGGGGCAAATAGCTCCAATAATCTTCTTTCACACAGGCTAGGAGAGAAGTTTGCTGGACAATTGTGTGCAACCGTTTAAGTTTAAAAATTTAGTTTAAATTTAAAGTCACACCCTAAATTTTTGGACTAAATTAAGCCTGCCACGTTCCAGTCTTTCTTCAGGAGAGCATGCACAGATTGGAATAACGAAAGGAAAGCTGATGTTTCAGCATGACAGAAGCAAGGAAGCACTGGGAACTGAGAAGACAGGCTATTGTTTCTGAAACTATTTGTCAAAACCCAGCACGTTGTGTACTTTGAGCTCTGCAGAAGCATCTGAGTTTCTGAGAGCTGACAAGAACAAGGAATGATCTCTGAACCTGCAGGGGATCCTAATGAGATTCAGCTCTCATTAATAATCTCTTTCAGTATCTTCTAACCTTTTTTAAAATTTCTTTTCTACATCTGTGAATTAGACAGAAGTCACTGTATTTCACACAAAATACTCCTGTTGGTGTTGCCTCTTAGCTCTGTCCTGCCTTCTGCAAACTGTCATGGATGCTTTCAGTGCAAAAATGTGGAGGTTAGATTCCCATTGAAGGTTGACAGCACTCTCACAGTTTAATTTACCACGTTGTACTGAATTGGTATGAAATGGCTCCAAATGTTTGTGGGAGTAACTGGACCTATAAAGAAATTGTGCAGCCCTGTGGTCTCCAGCTCCAGTTTGCAAAGCAGCAGTACAAAAAAATCCTTAATTTCTCTGTAGAAATGAAGAGCAGCAGGAAAGAGGTGACAGGAGGTTGAAGGGCCCCCAGAAAGGGTCAGCATACCAGATGCATCATGAGGCAAGACACAGCACAGATCACCTCTCAAGCTGAGTTTTGAGGATGCTGTGTAGATGGTGAGATTCTGGTAAAATACATCTCTACGAAATGAAAAATAAGCCCTTTACAAAGGCAGTCCAACCTTTGCCACATTTCTCTTCAGGAAGGCTCTCCTTAATCTTATCTCTTCTCAGGTCCATCAAAGACCATTCAAGACCTGCTGACATCAAGAGACATTTTGCCATGGACTTTTTTAGTCACTGGGTGTACCTGGCTGTTCATTTGCTGAATGCTGCTTCATCAATGACCTTCCACCAATGCTCCTTCCATTCTCAGAAGCAGACAGGACTCTCACTCACTCACTCACTCACTCACTCACTCACTCACTCACTCACCCACTTATGTCATCAGGCAAGGGTGGCCTAGAAAATCATCTGCTGCCTTAGGTATAACAAAATTATCATTTCATACATGGAAAGACTGACAAAATTGCTTTCATTTGCTAGTGACTTTAGTTTGTGCTAATATTTGCTTCACTCACAAGTTTTCTGAAATTACAATAATTTTGCCCTAAAAGGCCCTGGATAGACACCACAGGAGAACTTTGCTGTTGACCTCAGGTAATTAAATATCTCTTGCCACTCTGGGGCACTTTTCTCTATGCCAGATCACAAGGTACGGATGGTGTATGTGGTGTAAAAAATAAGACAAAAATTCCCCTTTACATTTAACTGTGAAGTTATTATGTATTAAGCAAAGTTTTTCTGAGATAAACAGTTATATCCCTTAATCTCCTTTACATATATTTTCAGACACCTGCTAAACTCCAGTCTGGAAGTTACTAGCTCCAGATTTTTCACATTGCATTTTTCTGCAGCAAACTTTTCAGTATTCATGGCTATTTCTGTGCCTTGTGTGCCTTTTCCAGATAGGGACTTGTTGTAACGAAATTAAAAAAAAATTAAATAAACACCTGGGCGCACACACACACACACATACATATATATAAATGTATAGAAAGGCATGGGTTTTTTTCCTCACTTATGTTCTTCCCAAACAGGACAGACCTACATCTGTGCATGTATTTAATTTTTTTTTTTCACATAGTTGACTTACTCATCATAACCAAGACTCAGCCTCTTCTCTGTTCAAACCTCCCTTTTTAGAGCAGCCACATATTTGTGAATCATACTACAAAGCAGAGAAAGGAGTAGTGCTTATTTTACATTCAGATAAAATCCTGGGAAAGAATTTCACTTCAAAAAGTGAAGAGAATGAACAGTTGGTGCTACTTCATTAAACCAAGTTGCCATTTGCAAAGGAAGTCAGGTTATTCCAGGAACACTTTCCTGGTCATTAGTGGTTCACAGCCATTAAAGGTTTTCTCCAATTTCCAGATGCCAAGGCTGTTTCATTAAGAACTGCAAGAGGAAAGTGCCTTGATTTTTGCCCTCAACACAGAAAACTGACAGGCATGAAAGGCTAACTCTGAAAATGAATTTTCAACCAAAAGGAACTATTTCCAAAGTTAAAACCTGTGTGACAATCCAAAGTCATTCTCTACTTAGGAAGACAAAAACTTTTATATTCTAATCTTTTTAACTTATTTAACAACACTGCTCCTACCAAATTCTTATTGAAATAAAGAAAATTGATCAGATCCATCAAATGTTTCCCCTATGATGTTAAGAGCTGTTCTTCCAGCTCAGCGGGACTCAGTATTCCAAGTAATCTCGTAGGAGGTTGTCAGTTTATCTTCAGTTTCCAGTGCCTTCTGTTTTCACCTTTTTTACTTTTGTTGCAGGAGAAACTGTCATTGCTGCTTTACATTTTATGCCAAGGAGAATGCGTTGGTCTAAAAAATTACAGAATATCTTTAGTAATTTTTGAGCAGATTGTTGTGAAACAAGCCATGAAACTCAGATCCTAGCTGGAACACAGGGGAATTTAGTCTTGGAAGCTTTCATTTAGCAATGTTTATTTTATTCTTCAAAGATAAGTGTTCTTTCGTCTTAGATGAAATGTGTGATATGTTGACTGAGTCACAGAAATGGAAATTCATTTATTTAGTAGTTTCAAAAGGATAATACTTTCCACAGCATATTGTAATATTTATTTGGTTTATACTGTCTTTTTAGTCTTTTTTTAATAGATATAACATTCTTTGCAGGGAACTTGAACTGCAGTGTCATGCAGGTGCAGATGTAGATCTAAATATTTTTGCAACTAAATGTGAAGTTGTGACAAACCTTTACAAATTTTTTACTTGAAATCAATATTCTCTTGGCCTCCAGCATTTTTGTGGTTTGGTTTTGGAGTGGTGACTTTTATTGTTGCCTTTGGCTTTTTTGGGGCTTTGTTGTGATGATAGATTACTTAAAGCATTCCTTGTTTCATCCAGGTTTTGATGGCCTTGTTCTTTGCTTTTCTGAATGTAAGTTGGAATATTAAGTTAAACAAAATATCATTCAAGAAATCTTAATTATTTTTGTAAAAAGAAAAAGAAAATAAAAGTTTAAGGTGAAATGCTAAAACCAAATTTTTAATTTGAACATTAGGAGAAATGAGCTAGAGAAGTTCAGTAAGTATCCAGATTTTGCTCAGATCTACCTTCTAAAATGGCAGATATATCATATGAGGAGCAACACTACATGGAAAAATCTGTCACTCACTCCAGAGTCATGATTCTTCAGGTGTTGGCCAACTTCCAGCTCAAAACTGAAAAGCTCAGGTTTGAAATTTTTCATTAAAAGATGTGATGTCACAGATCCAAAACAATCAAGAGGATTTTCCTCCTGTAAAAGTCTGGGGGTGTTGTGTTGCCTGCCTTGGCTCTTGCCAGGAGTTCTGGTGTCTCCTGTAGCCACAGAAGTGACTGTCAGGGTGCCAGGAGAAGAAGCTGACAAAAACACCACCACCACCACCCGAGTTTATCTGAATAAATCTGCATCAAACATGACAGCTTGGGTAAATCATCATCAAATTCCAACAAAGAATGCTTTCTCAAGGATTTTTTTTCTTTCAAACCAGCTGTAATAAGGAACTTCTGCAAATAATAGGGTACAAAGAAAAATGCAGAAATACGGTAGAAAAAGAGTAGAAATCTGGAAGAGACTATCAGGAGGCTGTAACAGAGCAGGGTAATCCATGCCTTCAGTGGATGTGAACATGGATCATGGTGGTGTTTCCCTTCACACCAACATGTATATTTACACAAAGACACACATTTATACTTGAGGCAATACATTAGGCTGTTTCTTTATGTATATGCACACATGCAGATGTAAGTTTTAAGGTTCAGTACTTCTCTTCCATCTGCCCTTCCCCTCAGTCTTTACATGTGCTTTAAAATTTCAAACTATCAAAAGATGCAGATATTTCCAAGAAGAAAATTTGAGCGAAACATTTTGCATGATGTAGAAGCTACTGAATGAAGGTTTATAGTGTGTGTACTGAGTTCAGGCTATGCAGTCAGAGTGGCATTTCTGGCTTGGAAAACCACTGAAATTATCTGGCTAGCATTTCCCAAGCTAATTGATTAGAGGTTGGTTATCTATCATATTTTTAAATTAATTGTCACTCTGAAATCCAAAGAAGTCACCAGAATATTTCCTACAATCATAGTGGACTCTTGAGCCTCATTATGGAGCTGACACTGAGGAATTTCCTCGATTGGTTTTTAAATAATTGAAGAGACGTGTATAGGTCAGATACAACAGAAAATTGAGGGAGAACAGAGGATGCTTTGAGAACATTACTGGACAATTTAGCAGTGATGTATACTTTAGAATTACACTACTTAAAGAAATTAGTTTCCCTGAAGGATTCCAGAGTATGTATTTCAGATATTAGTTATAACCTCAGATGAACTAACTACATTTAACTATCCTACATTATTGAAATCTATGCTCAGGAGCACTTGCATTGACTTGGAATGAAAAAGTTGATAGCTTCCTTTTTTTTTTTTGTGCACATAAACATTCCTTTAAAAAGCCATTCTAAACAAAACTAACTCAATATGAAGAGCCATTTCAAACGGGATTTGCTACAGTCACCTCTTATTTTTCTTGCACAAAGTCTATTTAGGTATTTAGATATAATTTTACTCATTATAAGTGAATAATAGACTGAAACCACAGCCAGAGTAACAGTCATTGCAGTATTTTGGACACTGCTAAAATCAATAGGAAGTTAACCGAAATTTAATATAACTTAAATTCTTGTTCAAATATAGGTTCAAGAAAAACAGGAAGGCTGTAAACCATCCAATGGCAGTACCTAAAGATGTAAGGTGAATAGTTTTAATTTGGCATATCATCAGCTACTCCAGCTGATGTCCTTGCTGGTTTTCTTTCAAACCTTTAGAGATGTTTCAATAGCAGTTTTTCCAGGATTTCTCTGTGCCCAATAGCTAAGGTAAGAACAAACACAACAGACAAGTCTTCATGTCAAAGTGAGTTCACCAACACCTCTTAAACACTGGAAAACAAGGTTTTGGGGCAACTTCAGCTGGCTTCAGTTGGTCCTTATAAAAATCTCATAGAACTGGTCATCATACACAACTACAAAAAATAATATACCAGGAAAGAGTCCAATTTACTACTGTGCCTCCCAAAAGCTGAAAAGAGAAAGAAAAAAAAAATTCTGCATGAGTCAATGACACCTTTGAGAGAAATCTGCAGTAATGAAAAGATACAGACAGGAGCACTCAGCCAGCCACGGACAGAGGCTCTGTTTGTCTTGCAATCATGGAGGTATTTAGGGATTTAAGCTCTGTGTCTTTCAAGCAAGGTTTTCTTTTAGCCCCATCCTTAAATGAAGTTTACAGCTGATTGAAGATGACAGGTTGTCAAACTGACAGTGACCTCTTGGTCCAAAGAAGAGCTGTCAAGAGATGACAGCCTGGTCCCTGCCAGCCTTGCTGATAGAGACAAAGGTGCCACTTGTAAAAGCCTACCTCCCTGTCCCACCACATGTTTGTGAGGCACTTCTGAGCCAGTGGGGCTCAAAGGTAAATGAAAGGATCAGCAAAGAAACAGCAGCTCATGCTCTGAGCAAAACTGGCAGGGATAACACAAAACAACTCAATGTCTTCCACAGGCGGATCCAGGTGAATCCCGGCAAGGTGAGAGCATATCAATATTTTCCTTTCCAACTGACAGTCTAAGCTGAAATGTGGAAGAAAGAAGGAAAGAAATGAAAGAAGAAATTTATGAACAGCAAAAGATTAGGAAGAGGAGAAAGCCAAGAGGAGTTCGCAGATATGAAAAATGGCTTTTGCAAAAAGACTTCACCTTGACACTGGTCTGGTGAATCAAATGGTGGACAGGCCTGCAAGCTCTTTGCCAAACCAAGCTCAGAAATGCTCTTGTTCCTGTGGCAGTGGCTTTGCATCAGATACTCTCCACACCCTTACAGGTTAAGCAACTTCTGCACTGGGAATTTCACACCACTCCAGCTTCATGGAATCACCAATTCATGTTGGAAAAGCCTGAAGAGGGACTTGAAAAGCATGTCAGAGCTCTTGTCTTCCTTCTGATCTCTGAGATTTTGTTGTGAAAAATTCCTTATCTGGCCATTTAAAACCAAACCAAGCCTGCTACCCCTTTTATGACAGAACAATGGTAATAATAATTCGTGTCATATTGTGGTAATAATAGATGTCCCATTGCCTCTAAAACTGGCAGAATTCAGAAGACAGCAATTACAGTAGCTCTTTTGAGACTTTACTGGTAGTTCTAGGCAGCAGAAACATCCTTAAGGGAACAAAAGATCTGGCAGCTGAATAAGGATGATTTTAATTTGAGATGCCTCGGATCTGAGCATTTCTGATTTGTTCATGCTTATGTATTTCCTTTCATGAATTTGTGCATCCCCTCCTGAGATTCAAAGAAGCAACACATGAATATGGAGTGAAAAGAAAATCCTCTGGAAGGAAATAAAAACGCAAGTCTACCTTGAAAAGGAATACCAACTCAATTACACTTCACTATATTTTTTCAATTAATTATACAAAAGCCAGTACAAAGACTCAAACAGAAAGAGAATAAATGAGGTGCTGCCTCCATTTGATTATTAAACAGAAATGGCTGTGAGGCATTTCCTTTAAAAAAATTTCACCCCAGGAGGCATCTTCTTGAGCTCATCACCTCAGCATGTCTCCAGCACCCTTAAATAGGAAAGATTTATGACAACTTTTCAGCTGAAGCTTCTTTTAATTGACAGAATTTTGTTGCCATCACTGAAGAATAATTCTGTGAGCTTTAGGACATGAATGCAGTGACTGGTGCATAGGGATTGTCTTCCAGTTTCCTTCCAAATTCCACTCCAACAAAATCCCTCAGAGGTGGCATCTGCCCTTTTTCACTGTGAATTGGGATATGGTGAGGGATCTTCAACTTTGGAGCACAAGCTGCTTTTGTAAGTGTTTTGCATTTTCAGATTACCTTTTCCTGAAATTTTAGCTCCATTACTGTTGGCTGCTTTCCTAACAAGAAAGCTTTCCTTAACTCCTGATGTTCCATATGGATGGCAACTGAACACGTGAGAAAAAAAAAATCTTGGAAATGGGCATATAAATCCATACCTGAAGAAGATCTCAGGATTTCAAATATACTGATGACACTGCACCCCTACCTCAGTGGTGTGCAGCACAGCTGGGAAATCAATCCACTCATTCAGATACTTGCAAAAAAAAAGCAGTTGAAAATAATTCTCTCTCATGAGGAATTCTGACATTTCACTGATCCATGTCTGAGAGGAAACCCTTGAAAATGCAAGAATGTTTAGAGAGAAAAAGGCCTGTGGATCTAACCTGAAGCATGAGATATTCCAAAAACATTGAATTTGACACTAATCTATGCCCTCACAAGCAGCTACCTCAGGACAGAAAAGAAAAAGAAAAAAATATAAAAAGAGAAGGACTATGTTATATTATCAGCATCTCCTTTTCAATTTTATAAAACAGAACTTATTCAAAAGACCTTGAAGTATCAAATTAGATTCCAAATGATCTGTGGGTTTTATAGCAGAAAAGATTAGTGGTAAAATATATCATGCTTCCAGAAACTATAGTCCTCAGTTCTACAAGTCTTAATAACAAGATGCTATGATGGGCACCAATACTGATTATTTCAGTGAATTGAAATTTGGGAAGGATTTTGCAGCAAACAGCCCAGTGGAAGTATTCTGTCAAATGTGATACAGCTTTTTTGGTCATAAAATACAGGTCCCACTGTTTTGTATCTTTTCTCTGTTAGGGTTTCTCTCTAATGGGTGATATTATTTGTGGCTCCCTTTACAGATGGCTTCAGTCACAAGGCTGATGTTACTCTTCTCTGGAAGCAGTGAAACTCATGGGTGTCAAATGCTTTTAATTGATCTTCATTAATTGGGCCACCCAGACTCTACAATTCTGAAATAATTTTCAATCAAAATAACACATTAAAAAGAAACAAATCAAACACAAAAAGAAATGTATGAACCGACTAAAAATTACACTGGATTGTTCAAAATAAACAGACATGTTTACATGTTTGGGGTAATTTGCAATTACTTAGACTAGATTTTTAGTAATTTCACTTTTCGATTGGTAACTGAACTCCAGGATTTAATGTTCTTAAAAGTCTAATTTCCTAGACTTTAAGCCTTTCATTGGTTTAAGGATGAAAGAAGATAATTGTCTAATAGTCTTTCATGATGAGTGAAGGTACAGTGCCCAATTTCATAATAGAAATTTGTACAAAATAATAACATAATCCATGAATCTCAGTAGGTGTTTATAAGTACTACATTTGAGACAATTGTCACCAGCAGAACAGAATCCAAGTCCTGGGGTTTTAACCCACAAGGGTTTAAGTAATCCAGATAAAGCCATGCCCGATGAAGAATTACCAGGAGCTTCTTCTCTTCTATATTTTCAAAATGGGTTCCAGTGATCCCTGTTTGCCTTCTACAAAAACCTGATTCCTTACTGAAACTTAACAGTTTAGCTCCCTGTCCTCCTCCTACTTGTCCTTTTACTACTGGCAATTGTGCTGCTGTGAGAGCCTCAGAGCCTTGACTGAGCCCACACTTTGCTGTTTGGCTCAGCTCAGTCTCTTTCTGATTCCTTTGGTGTGGTCACACAGTCACGTCTGACCTAATCTTTACCAAAGCAATTAAATTATTTGTTTCCAAATTAAACTGGTTACATTTAATGAAGTAATTGTATTTAAGTGAGTTTAATAGCCCGAACTGATATAATTCCACACTCAAGATATCTCTGTTTCAACTGCCTTCATGGCAACAAATTAGACCATATGTATGAAGTCTCTGATTCTCCACAGTTATAAAATCTCCATTATATAAGAAAGAAGCTTCCACAAATATGTCTATATTTAAAATACTGAAAATTAGTAATTTTTGTCTCTCTTTGAGATGAAAAATCTACAATCAGTTATGTATTCACATTGAAAATGCCCCTGATCTGCAACTCATGTCTTAAAATGCAACTGTAATGAAAGGCAGAAAAATGCATAATAAAGTTATTTGAGAGGGCTACAAAATACATACTCATATATATATATATATATGCACACACACATACATATACAGACTATAAACAGAAGCACTTGCTATAGTGAAAATGAGGTTTTACAACCTCTTGAAAAACGCTCACAGTTAAATAAACCTGGAAACTGAGATGCATGAGAGTTTATTCCCTTCCAGTCTGTCTGTTACACTCACATATGTTTTACTCCACAGAAGATAAGGATAATTTTTCCTCCAATATGGCAATTTTTCAAGAAATAAGTTAGTCAGTGAATTGAAGCACCCGTATGCAAAGAAAGAAAGACTTTTGGAAAAGTTTGTGGAACTCTGTAGACATTTTTTCTTTGCATAAATTATTGCCAAAGAACTCTGAGTAACAGATTCACTCCTAGTTTGAAAAATCCAATGATAGGTAGCACCCAGTGATCTGGTATTCAGTCATCAAGCTAAATCCTGAATTTTTAAAGGCCATGGAATATTTCAAATTAAAGCAAAACTTGGAACAGGAATTAACAGAACAGTCTCTGTTATGAGGTACTTACTGAAGTCTGATACCTCACCAAGCTCACTTTCCAAGAAATAAAGGTTTGTGAGATGCACCGCTTGTATTGCCTGCTTCTGGGATCAGCATTAGTCACTTACACAGTGAATTTTGATGTTTCTCCAAGAGCTCACAGATGCTCCCAGATGTTCCTCTTAATTTATGGTTCAGGCACAGAGACCTCCTCCCACATACTTTTGTTTCTTTGCTCTCCTGTACCATGGAAACATGATATTACTGGATTTTGGGGCTTACGTATGAGTACAAAGCTTGCTTTGGATTTCTCTAGAGGTTACTGGGGCTTATGAGACATTGTAAAAAGCTTACATTTTTCTTTTGTAAGATTATGGTTTTAAAATGCAGATGGTGTCAATTGTCTCTGACTGGGTTGTGTGTTAGGGAGGTGACTATGTTATTTTTACCCTAAACCATCTGTTAGATGGAAGCAACAAACATTTTAACTCTATCTAAAATTTATTTTGAAATAATTCATTTGCATCAGGTATATTACTTAAGCCTTTCAATGCACATTTTGATTCCACTTGTGGTTTTTCACCATAGCAATTCTTTTCAGATCTATATGATTGATCACCCTATTATACCCTCACTTCAGTAAGCAGCTGCCTGACAGACACCATATGTTGTTTAACCTAGATCTGGTACTGGGCTGTTTAAAATCCTCTCTTGCTGCTTGTTTACTCATTTTTTGTCATGTCTTTTCATTAGGTGATTTAAACTGGGCACAGTGTTATCTCCTTTTCACAGCAGTTTTTAACAATGTCATACCTTCTTCCACTCCATACATCTTTTCTGTTTCTGTGTGGGTTACCTCAGTGAAAGCCCTTATCCTGAGCACCTCTGCCAATGGTATCAGTGACCACTCACGTATTAACAGTTTACTTTATTCCCCTAGTAGCATATTAACTGACAGAATTTTCTGCCAGCTAATTCAGAGCCTTGTGGTTTTTTTCCCTATTAAGGATATTGGAAGGGAAACGAGGATTTTACTGCAACTCACTTTGCCACACGAACTTGTGCCTTTTTCCCACTCCTCAATTCTATGACCACCTGCAACTTTTCTGCATTTGACTTTAGGGGATTGCCTCTTCACCACTCTGTGGATAATCATTTGCAAAGATTTTTCTGATCTTATGTAAATGCCATAATGACAGAAAACAAAACTTTGAACTATAACCATTAAAAAGGCAGAGCCAAATAACACATTTATTCTAAAGATCTTACATCGTTTTACAAGGAGGATGCAGGCCCAGACACTGCAGTGATGTCATGTCTTAGCTCCCTAGGGAAGACTCAGCAAGAACCACATCTAAAAGGGCCCAGGAAAAGTGGCAAAGGAACCAAAAGTCTCTGGTGTGTCCCACCACGGGCCCATGGCATTCAAGGTACAAGCAGAGTTGTGCTTATGCATAAGATACACCAATTGAATATAATTCTTTCCAGAGATAACTTTAAAAAACCCATACAGTTCCAAGAAATTATGTTTTCTTTTTAATATGTCGTGTCTGAGGATGGAATCAAACTGTTCTCTTGCCTTTGGAAAGTAATCTAAAATAAAGGAAGAAACCCCAGGGGATTTTTTCCAGAATCATAATTTGTGCCTCTACTTCAAAGTAAAAGTGATTTTAAGCAGTGGTCGGTACATATGGAAATCTAAGAAGATGTTAATGCCCATGTTCTGCTTCTGTTTTGCACCAGTCAGCAATATCTTGACAAAGAGAGAATAATAGATATGCTAAGATGCTCATCTCAGCTCTATGCTTCTCATTGCAGTTTCCTTTTGTTCTAAAATATTCTATTTTAGCCATTCATTTCCACAAAGATTTCCTATATTATCATGTAGCAGTTTGTGTCATTGAGCTATATTTGTTGTCTTTCTTCTGTGTTCACATTTTGCTTTCTGTCCTCAAATCGAAGGGCTGAGTAGCTGGAGAAGCTCACAGAATTCATAATGGTAGGCTGAACATGAGACTGATTTTAATGGAAATTCTTATTCCTCTCTGTGTCCAGACATAGATTTTTAAAAGGTTGTATGTTCCCTCAGTAGGAAATCTCAGGAAGAAGGAAAATATAAACATGGAGATTTAGGTGTAAGAGCAGAGAAGGAGAGAAGAATATAAAGGAATGCAGTATAAACCCAAGTCAAACTCTAAAAAAAGGCTTGTGTTTTACAGTGAAAAGAAAGTTGTGCTTTTTTCCAGCACAGTCATTGTGGTGAGTGATAAAGTGAGAGTATAATATGCAATAATTTTAAATTATCATGAGAATTACCCAACAGTATCTCCACGCTTCAGTATCTTGGCTGTCACAAGCCAGTGAGACAAATCATAATGTCTGCTTTTTTTTACACCTAGTGTTGTGGAGGCTCTGGTTAACCTATCATTTACCAATGAAAATGTATCTGATTTTATTCCTAAAGCTTTGAGAAGTGAAAATTATACCCTGTGTATTAAATTTAACTGAAAGTAATATATAACAGTATAAATCAAATTTAATTGGTGTACTACTCCATACAAGAAGTGACAAGATACTTCTTCAGCTGTGGAAAAGATAAGGTGTGATTGATGGCAGAAATTAATAATTGAGGAATGTAATTCAGTGCAATAGATACAATCTACAGAGCAGTTTTCAAAATGGTTAGGCAAGGCTAATAAGTGGGAAAAGCTTGGCACAGCTCTTGTTTGAGAAGCACAAGGTTTTGAGATAAATAAACAAATAAGTTAGAAGGCTTTTAAAGGCAAAGAGAGCCAAACTTCCACACCTTTTTACACAGAATTCCCATGTCCTCTGTGTGTGCAAGCAAAATGACAGAGCTGGGGAGTCCCCAGTGCTGAGGACTGTGAGTGCCTCAGCTCCAGGGCACAGCACCCACACTGCAAACCACTCTACCAAGGCAGCAAAGGGAGATGCAAAAAATAGTTCTGAAACAGAGGTTTGACAATCTGAAGAATCCTGTTTTAAAGTCAGATAAAGTGCCTGCACCACTTGAAAAGAAATGAGTCTTCAGTGTTTCCTGCTTGGGTTTTATGGCAGAGTCCTGTGCCAAAGGCATGTATTAAAACACCTGATCCTGATCCTGTTCCTTGCTGTACCCAGCCTCCCCTTCCACTCTGGGAACAGAGGGCCATGTCCCCTCTTCCTCATACATGCCTGAGATCAAAAATTCCCATATTTGCAGAGGTTATTGGGGCTGTATCTGGGAAAGGAGGGAGGGGAGGAAAGGAGGAGACTGGGACAGGGGTGTTGGGCAGCCACAGCAGCATTAGGTGTTGAAGTCTGGTTCTTGTGATGTTTAAATTAAGTCTACTCATCACCAGACCCTTTTCTTTACACCTGGCTTGATGGACTTGGACAAAAAATAGGGGGAAAACGTAGCTGTAAAGAAGCTAAAAAATGTGATTATATCAAGTTACTTAGGAGTTTTGTGACTTGTTCTTTGGGCTGTATAAGCATTCAAATTGTAACTCTTTTACCCATATGAGACAGGGAAAAACATAGCTCTGCCTTCTTTTGCTTTCCCCCGCTGTGGGAGACCTTCATGCTTTCTCCCCTGTGCAATTAGCTGATCAAAAAGTGTCTACACTAAAGGCTGGCTAAGGAGCTCAGAAAGGCAGGCACTTCAGCTGTCCCAGGCAGCCTTTCCTTCCTCCTATGCTAATGACTCCTAGGCAGTTTTACATTTATATGATCAATAAAGCCCTTCCCATTGACAGCCAGAGGAGGAAAGGGTTCTGCTGAATGTAGTGTGCAGTACCTGTTCCCAGTTGTCATGACAAACAGGACATTCAGATTACAATTTACCTATTGTGCCTCAGTGTCACAGCCACGTGACTGACATTATTCCCTTGGAGCTGAGCAGTGTTACAGCCACGTGATTTACATTATTCCCATGGAGCTGATGCCTTGACCTCTGCTTCCTCCACATGCATGTGCTGGGGCTCCTGCTGCCCTCAGCCTGATGAGCTGTGAGGAGCTGCTGCCAAGGTCCCTACAGTCCCCCAGAGACCAGGCTGCAGGTGTGCAGCACACTTCCAGCATCACCTCCTTGTATTAGACTTCCAAAATGAAAGGCATTAGAAATAAAAATGTTAAGATCTGCTGAAGGAGCAAGGCAGGAGATGTACCCTGTACCAGGCCCAGATTCAGCAGAACATCACTTTACAGGACAAATCTGATGTTGCCAAGCCACAGACTTGAAGGCAAGTGCACATTCCAGTGCCTGGAGCCAGAGGAGTGGTGTTTTCCATCTTTCAGGCAGTGTGTAGCTTATGTTGGCACTGAATAAGCCTTTTTTAAGTGAATGTATCAGAGAAATCATTCAAGAGCAGCTCGTCCTTTATAAACATCATAATGACTGAACATTTTCGACTGAGTGTGAATAAAATTTGAGATGCAGGTGCAGAGATTAGTAACTAAATTTTTGTTTTGAATTCAGCATCAAGTGGATTATTTTTTTCCCTAATGATCACTGTCACTGTTTAATATGCCACTGCAAATTATACAAAATACAATTATTATCTGGATTGCAATTTTATTATTGAAATAAATACATAATTGATCTCTTCCCAGGCTTTTTTGTTTTAGGAAAAGATAAAGTTGCAGTGAAGAAAGCAGGCAGAGTGCAAAGTGCGAAGACTTAGGGCACTGCTTGCTGTACCACACACAACCACAGCTGCCCTGTGTCCAGCAAGGAGAATTTTAACTCTGGGCCCAGGCTTCTGCCTCTACACCAATCAGTGTTAAAAAGTATTAGGTACTGGCAGCTAAAGCCTGCTCTCTCCTAGCTTGTTTGGACAACCTCAAACAAATGACCTCTGAGATGTCTGCTCTTTGCCTTTGAAGATTCTGGTCTGAAACCTTTTTGGTGGAAATGGATTGAGATAATGCTGCCTTCAAGGAGAAGAATTAATAAGGCAACTCAAAAAACACATTTCCAGATAAGATGTAGACCACAAAGGAAAAGAGAATTTTGCCTTTGGTTCAGTTGTTCTCTCCATATCAACATTTTCCCCCCTTGCTTCTCTCTCTCTGTCATTCTTGCTTCTCTTGTGGTTTTCTCCTTTAACTGTACTTTCATCTTCTTTCCCCCTGCAACTTTTTGTTTACTCACAGTAAGCAACAGTGAGTCCTCTTCCAATCTCATCTTGCAATCACACATCTAGCCTGAGGTACTGGTGCTAATTCTCAGACACTTATCAGTGTCTGTTGCTGCTCATATTATGTCTGTGTTACTTACCCACACAACTGCTGCTGCAGCTCCTCAAGGAGTGATCTTGCCTATTTTTCACCTATTTTTAATTTTCTCTGTGTTCTCTAAATGGTTTTCCCCTATCAGTTTGAACACTTCCCAAACTTCTCTTGGAGAGGGCCAGCTTCCAACACCTTTATTGTGGGCACTCCAACGGAGGCCTCTTGAAAATTAAAAGATTTTCCAGTTTTAGAGAGCTCATCTTACCAAGGCAACTCTATCTAGTCTTCTGCACTCAAGAGTTTATTTTGGCTGTCATACGTTGGCTTGCTTAGATTTAGCAAGTTCATTCTGGAGAGTTCATTTAATTTTCTAAGTTCAATTTGTTATAAATATTTTGCAGATACCCTGTGCCTACCAAAGGCTGCATTTCACAGAATGCTTGTGACCAGATTATCTTCCTTTAGTACCAGAGCTGGGTCTTGTTTTGCAAAGCACCTCTGTAACAGTTATCTTGATTTTGAGCCTCAGGCACCAACTTCTCTCTCCAGGAGAAGAGCAAGTTACAGCTATAAAAATGTTCTGAGGTTCATACCCAGTTCTGCATAGTTTCATTTTCAGGTATGAAGAAATCCCACATTTATAAGCAAACTTAGATAATCACTTTTATCTGCTTACACACTTAAAAGCCAGAGTTTCATTATGCCCATTGAAGAGAATAATTTGGTGATATTCATATTAAAATGACACCTGGATTCTCCACAGGCAGAGGCAGAAACTCTTTCTGAAATAACTGGCATTGCTGGAAAAAATAGGCAAATATTTACATAAAGAGACACTTCTTCAGGTCACCTGCACCTGTAGCAAACATACACTTCTGAAAAAGAATCAAAGACTTATAAAGACACCTGACACATTTACTGCAAACTGCAGCAGCATGTTGAGTGATACTCACATGTGTAGCTGGAGCAAGGGCTGTTCCTACTACCCTCAGAATAGGGAAGGGCTCTCAGTCATTCCTGTACCATTCCCCAGCCAGAATACATACTTCAGTAACAATGAAACTCCAGTTGTGTTGAACCTGCAAATTTCCAAGGATAATGCATAATTTTGGCTCAGGACAATGGAGATATCATGTGGATTTTTTTTTCTGCTTTTCAACCTTCTTTTTATTTATGCCAGTGATGTATAATAGAGCTGAAATGGCAGATTTCAAGTGTTGAGAGACCATCCTTGTAATAGATCCCTGAAAAAAAAAGAGATTTGGTCATTACAGGGCCTACAACCAAAGCAGCTGCAGTGTAAAAATGCTATTGGAAAGTCAGAAAATGGCCTATGAGAAGCCCTCTGCTTTCCTTTTTGTCCCATCTCCTCAAAGATGATCTTTTATCTGTGTTCAGACACTGAGTGCCACAATGTCTGTAGCAGCCAGACAATCCAACACCTGCAGCGAGATTAATCATTTGAGTTCATTAATGCATTCACTCCTTTTTAATGGTGTTACTCATTTGCACAGCCCCTGCATGTACCCAGCCACTGGCACTACAAAGAAAAAACCTCTCTCTTTAAGGAAACGAGTCTTATCTGATTTATACTCTAAAGGAGGACTTGAGGGATAGGAAGCAGTCTCAGGCTTTGCAATGACGTCTCCAGAGTTCTCTTACATCAGCTGGGGTCTTTGTTGGGTCAGCAATGTGGCCAAATGATGTCAGGTACCTTAATTTCTGCAGGCGTCATCTGGCTGTCACCATCTGTCATCCACGAGAGGTGATTGGGTTATAAAGAAGGAGAAGAGAAAGAACCTGGAGAACTTCATGGAGCCAGATGGGAAGGATCAAATGCCAAACAGCTCATCCAAGTCAGGCCATTGTCCTGCCCTTGGTGTGCAGGGAAGCTTTGGTCACCTTTCCATTGCTGGGTCTTTCCACTGAGCTTTGTGACAGAAAGATGAAGATGGAAGTATCTGTTAAATCACCTCAGCAATAAAGCTACAGAGTGTCACAGAGCAGCTTAGATTGGAAAGGACCTCTACATCCCGTCCAACATCCTGCACAGTTCCAAGTTAGATCAAGGGCCAGGCCACCCTGAGTCCTGAATATCCAGCAATTCCAGACTCTNCTTCAGGGGGTTAGGGGGGGGAACAAGGGCTTTTAAGGGCTAAAACCACTGCAACACTCTCAGGCACACATTCATGGGTGATTTGGATTTTTTCTCATATGTCCATCAGAATTTCCTTGTTGTAGCTTAAGACCCTTGTGCACCTCTGAGAAGAGTCTGGCTCCTTCTCCTTAGAGCCCTTTATCAATGAGGTACCACATTCTCCCACTGCCTCACTCAGCCTTCCCTTCTCCAGGATGGACAATCCCAGAGTCCCATCTCTCCTCACACACCATGTGCCCAAACTCCCCAAAAGTCTCAGAGACCTTCTGCTGGACTTGTTTGACTTCCTTATCTCTCCTTTGCATGGGAGAGTCCAAAAATATTCCGGGCAGGAATATTGTTAAGAAGAATAAACTGGATGATGGAAACCTGTGTTAATACTGACATCTGACAGCTGTGCTGGTTTTCATAAGACACAAATGAGACTTCAGCTGTTAAGGTGTTTATTCAAGCCAGTCTCCTAAAACTTGTGAAGTTCTTCCATACCTAAATAATAAGAGTACTTTCAAGATGTTTCTGGTTTTCTCCATCTGTTCTTATTTCCTTGGGAATTTGTTTTACTGAGAGAAAATTATGGTCTTTTTTTACTTTCTGTGAGTACCACTGACACATTGCTATGGAAACTAGAAGTTCAATATTTTAGTATTATAAACTTCAGGAAAAACCTGCAGGTACAGCCAAGCCCATTCAAATTTATCTGCATAAGTTTTTCTTTAATTTATTATTGTTTCTGGTTAACTGTGGTTTTCATCTGTACTAATACTGTTTTGCAGATGTTGGCATGTGGGCACATAATTCATCAGGATGAAATGTGGTTTCCCTTCAGCATGGTAACTGCTTATTTGCTTTCATAGAAATTGATTTATCAGATTCAGTAGGTGCAGATGAACCTAGACTTGTTTGTACAGGGTTCAGACTTTCTGGATACTGGGCACAAGTGATTTTGACAGTCTCAGGTTTTGGTTGTCCCATCTGAAATACTAAAGTAACTCAGAAGATACTGAAAATCCTGCCCATCAGGCAACCCAACTGTTAGGAAACTACCTGAAAGGAAGATGGATGGGGATTGGTCTCTTCTCCCAGGTAACCAGTGATAGGGCAAGAGGAAATCACCCCAAGTAGTACCAGGGGTGCGTTTAGATTAGGTATTAGGAAAAGATTCTTCTCTGAAAGGATGGTCAGATATTGGAATGCTTGCCCAGGGAAGTGGTGGAATTACTATCCTTTGAAGTGTTTAAAAAACATGTAGATACAGAGTCACAGAATCAGAGATAGGACACAGTGCTAAGGGACAGGGCTCACGGGTGAACCTGACAGTGCTGGGTTAGTGGTTGGACTCAATGACCTTACAGGTCTTTTCCTGTAGGATTCCCTGCTTGGCTGCCCATGACTGGTAGTTAAAGACTCTCTTTACCTCTCCCTCCAGGTAAAGGGAGAGCCTCCTTTACCTGGGCACTCACTCTACTGACCAGTCACATGGAAATTATTAAATGAGGTGCTGTCTGTATTCACAGGAGAAACAACCTGACACATATTAAATGCTTTTTCTTACTACAATCAAGTAAGCTTTTTAACAAAAGTTTACAACTCAGTTTCTCTGGCTTGTACACAATAAAACAAGTGACAGATCACAGAGACCTCACCTGTGGGAACAGCTCCTGCAGTTACAGCTCAAAGCATGTGGCTACCCTTAACCCATCTGATGTACATGTGCTCCTGTAAGTGATAATTGCCAATTAGATCTTTTTCAAAATATTGAGTGCTTGCTCTCACTGAATTTACATCACTCCCCTGTTATAGTGTCAGCTGTCACAGAGTTATCAAACATCAGTTTTCCTAACTACCTTAAAAAACATAATCTGTCCTCAAGGACACTCAATGCCAAAACGTTGTTATCTAGTCAGCAAGCATTTCAAATTGTATATTAATGTGTTGCTGGGTTAATTATGCTCATTACACCATTAGCAAATCTTATGCCTTCTCTCACATGTGCATTTCTGCTGTGCAGAACACTTGTGCTTATTGCACAAACCTCCTGAGCTGTTATCAAGGCTGTCAGCAGCGCTCCTGCTGACACCATCACCCCTTACTTTTTTTCCAGGTGAGAGCAGCAGTTGCTTTGCCTTCCTCAGGGAGATTGCCAGTTTGGCTGGTCTTATGCCAGGAGAGAAGGAAAAAGCAAAGGGGGAAAGGTCTGCTCCCTTGCAGATGCAGGTGAGGAGCTGGAGGTGTTTGTCCTCTGCTGAGGAGGAGCATTATTGTGGAAAGTCCTGACTCCTTTTAAGATGTATGCATTCTTCATTTATTTATACATAATTCATACTGCTCAGCTGAAGAAATCTGGGAGTGACTATCCCTTATGTAAAGCATTTCTCAAAAATACCATTTGTTATGTGAAAAGTAAAAAAAAAGACTGATGGCAACAGCTGTGAAATAAAATCTGTGTTGCAATTAATTATTTAGACTAAAAACAAATTTCCATAGCAGAAGAGGACATTTGTCTTACTTAAAAACTTGTTGTTGCCCATGAGTGTAGTTTAAGGGGTGAAGTAAGCTAAAGCTGAGAAGTGATTGAATGCAAATAATTTGTTTCCTTTTTAATAAACATCATAATCCAATCCAGAGAGTGGCACTAATTCAATCCACCGTGAAACAAACTGGAGAAACAAAGCAAGACATTGTGTCAGGGCAGATGAGTGAGGTTGTACTCCCTGTAATAAGATAAATGTTATTCACAAAAGATATTAAACTGTGCTCATTTTCTTGCATTTCTGACTGCTGCATACTGTTGATTTAGAAAGGGTCACAATGGCAGGAACACAGTTAATGTCAGTCTTAAACCCTTGCATTAGAAAAAGTTATTGTGCATGTAGAAATCTGTCCAATGGGAGGCATATGATAATATTTTATAAAAACAGTAATTAATCATGCAAAAAAATTGTTCTTCTATATCATACACTCAATTAAATGTGAAAATTACCCCAAGGACATTTTAAATATTAAAAAGAAATTTTTACATTGATATTAGGGGAAATTAAGACTTTGCTGTTCATTGTAGCCTGTGTGCTCATGAGGTTACACTGACAATATAGAGAGGTTTGGGTTTTCTTTGCACTCCATACTACTACAAAAGACAATACCTGTTAAGAATTATTCTTTTTCAACAAGGAGTCCCCAGAATATCAGCTTGTGCCTTGTAACTCATGAGAAACACACAAGAGCCCCCATCTTGCTGACAAATGTAGTCAGAGATCAGAGGTCTGCAAGCTCTGAATTCCAAAAGGGCTTGTAGGTTCTAAGTGGATCTTAATCAGAAAATTGTTCTTAAAATTGAGGTTAGTGTAAAAAATTTAGACAGTTCAGATGTTTGGAGTCTGTCAGTTCAAATTAATCTTTTTTTGCAAAATGTTGTTGCCCCTCTCCTGTACTATGTAGACTACAATAACATTTGCACTAGTGGTCATCAATTCATTTCAAAGGCCACTTAGCTGTACAGCTCTTGCTTACTTAAAATAATTTTTTTAAAAAATTCAAAATGATTAATTGTGTGTAGCAGTTGAAGCTGAAAATGTATTCCTCGGCCTCCTTGCTTCTCCAGCCATGTACTTCTGTATTAATACATTAAAAGTTCTCACAAACCTTGCCTAAAGACTGAGATTTACAAATTTTGTTTGTCAAATTTGCAGCCTTACTTCAAAACAAAAGCTCTTTCATTTTGAAGTGCCAAAAATATTCTTGTTTGTTTTAAGAATTACTTTGCCTTTGTTGCTGTTCTCAGCCATTCCAATAAGGCAGAATGAGGGAAAATGATGACTTGTCAGTGCAGAACAAAATGCCATCAGGAAAACAGAAGGTCTGTGCTCTAGGTTTGAATACCTCTTTTCAAATGGAAAATGAAAAATCAGGGAGATATAGGCAAATTGTAGCATATCTACTGTATCTAAATTGCTATTTATCTACTCCCACAATCAGTCCTTATGACATAAATATTCCTAGTGATTTCAGTGACTTTCTTTTGAAGGTCTAAGATATTACATATTTAGAGAAAATATGCAGAACATTTTTCAAGTATATTATTTATAAGCCTAATATCTAATCTGTTTTCACCAAAGAAACTTTAGACCATGGAACTTTTCTGTATAAAAAATAGACACATATTACCTCATGCCAGTTTTTCTGCAGTTCATAAGAGCATGTTTTAGGAGTCGTACTAATTGCAGTAGAATTGACAACAACAGCAGTGTAAAATATGCTGGTTACTTCAGATCTTTTTGAGGGAGTCCATTTGCATGTCAGAAACCCAGCAGTCACCCAGTCATAAGCTGTGCTTATGTTATCAAATACTTGCTGTCATACTAGCAATTGCTGTAATTTCAGTGCAGAAAAATGATTATTTATCTACAAATAAAGCAGATAAGTAGTCTCAAGCTTGAAGTTTAATGATGCCACCTCCCTTGTTAGAACCAGGGACTGCAGTTGCAGGGTAAACTTTATAATGTTAATTTACAGCACATCCAAATTAAAATACAAGTTTTATGGAGAGAGGTCATATCTTTCATTAGATCAACCACTGTAGGTGGGAAAAAAACCACAGGCTTTTGTATATAATTTCCTTTTTTTGCATCCAAAAGAGGTTGGAATGTTCAAATGTAAATTCAGACTGAGAAAAACTACTCTGAATTTAATTAGAAGTCTTAATCAGTCCGATCAGATGAAATAAAATATTATTGCTATCTATAAAGTAAAAGGAGAGGTGAAAAGCTGGTTTTCTTTGGAGAGTAAAAGGGTCACATCATTTATTATTTACAGAGCATTGAAAAGTTAGTGAGAGAAGGTGATGCTAACACTAATAATAATATTCCAAGAAAACACTAACTTTCTAAGGTACATGCCTTCACTACTCACTAGAATTAGGAATTCCTAGAACTGAAAGGTCAAAGGAGAAGAGTATTTATAAAGGTGATACTGGTAATGAATGTGTTCATCCTTTGATTGCTGTCTGTATGTCCCCCGCTAGTGTTGATGCTCAGTTACTTGAAGTGTGATACAACAACAGAACTCAGAGCTGTTGGAATGCAGAAAAACGTCACTCTGTGGCAAAGGTCATTATTGGTGTTTTCCTGGAAAGAATAGCCATGCTGTGATTATTTGTTGCTTTTGTTTCTGGCTTCAGAAAGGTGTGCAGGCTCCCCACAAAGTCAGGGTGTGAAAACCTGGCCAGGGAAACAAACTGCCTCTTGTGCCTATTCCCACCTCTCTTTCCCTGGCATCTATTTTGTTTACAAAACAACCCTAAATTTCAAAGGTGCTTAGGGTGCATATCTCCTGTTAAATTACTAGTTTGTTGTCTCTTAAACTTCAGTACCTCTGTCTCTTAGCTCCATGTTCCCAGAGATCCATGTTCCCAGCACCAGGATGAGTCTTGCACAGAGCACGGTCCCATCCGGCCATGGGGCAGGAGCTGGGACAGCCCCAGGGGCTGGAATGGGCCCAGCTGAGATGACTGGGAGAGAGAGCAATGTCCTAAAGTGCTTAGGAATATCCTAAAGCACTCCCTTCCTGCAGTCTAGGTGCAGCTGACCTAGTCTGACCCACCATGCCTCTCACAGCCACCCCTGAGTACATTTTTTGGCACAAAGGCTTCCTTGTGCTCTCTCTGCAATACAATTAAGTAGACCTGGCTATTATTCACACTTCCTTTGAAAAAGAAGCCGATACACTGCCCAGCTGATTCTTAGAATATTGTGGATCCTAGAGTTCATGGGTCTACACGGTATCTGACAGGGGCTGTGCACTATTCATGAAACTTTTGTTTGTGCTTCCTCAATGGATGCTGTGCATGAACATATGGGAAAAAAGGAATCTGCTTTTAGTTCTAATCTGAGTCTCCCATTTGATGTTTTTCTAGTTTTTATCATAGTTTCTTTTATCTGTTAAATCACAAGTACTTGGTGTGATCCTGCAAGCTTTTCTTCTCTCACTCATATTCTGCCATTTTATCAGCATGTTACTTTCTAAAAAGAGTTGAGGATGTGAATGGAAAATATTCTTCCATCTTGAAGATCTCCCTAAGCTTTCTGCATAGAATATGACATTTCTCCCTTAAGTAAATTTGCAAAATAACTCCATGTTGCCATAGCTCTGTGAAATACATAATTTTCTAATTTTATAATACTGAAGGTAACTTAGATGTGGAAGAGCTGAAGATATTTTAGGAACAGCTGAGATCAGCATAATACTCCACTCCAATCTCCTTTATCTTACAGGCCACAGAATCCTAGTCACAAGCATCTTTATCAAGCCCCAAACCTTTCAGGAGAGATATCTATCCTTGATTAAAGGCTCTGAGGGGTAGAATCCAATATGCACCTAGTAAATTTTCCCAATGCGTGTTAGCCCTCACTGCTAAAAATATTTCACATTTCTAATGGCATATTATTGAATTTTCATTTAATGCTACTAATCATTATGTTACAATATACACTCAGAAACCGTTACAAGTTTTACTCTTTTTATATTTTATTGATGATTGCTGTTTTTCTAGTCAGTCTTGGATCAATTAATGACATTCCCTGAAATATCCTTCCCTGTCTCTGCATTGACCAATGTTACATTAAAGTACATTTAGACAAAAAGGTTGAAACCCTTTCATGTAATGCAATTAGAGTGAGCATGCTTTTACATCCATCAGATGTGAAATCCATTGCACAAAATCCATCACATGGTATGGATATCAGCTGGAAAACTAAGATTTTGCTGTTTCTTGTTACGTCCAAGGTTTATCACCTGAAGCATTTATTTAGAGTTCTGTTGCAACCTTAAGGCTAAAACATGTGCACTGTCAAGAAGAAAGAGAAAGCTTCTGACCATAATCACGAGATTGGAATAGTTTCTCTGAAATCAGTGACAATTAGGACCAAAAAATTAGCCCTGTGTCTTACTTAACACCTGTTTTTAACACAATACAGATCAGCTTCTGCCATTCTTGTTAGGCATTAAATAATCCTGTTCACAGTTAAATGCTGTAGAAAAATTGCCTAATAAAATAAACTTGTTTCTGTGCTAATGGTCAGAAGAAGAAGGATTTGGGTGTGGGGAAGTACCCAAATGGCAATATTAGAGTTATGGTAGATCTCTGTGCTTTCCAATTCTCTGCTGAAAGGCCAAAGTAACTACTTGAAGTGCTCAGATGGCAAATCAGCTCTTACCAGCCTTTCTATTCTGGCCACTGATTAGAGCTATAAAACCTTTGATAAATTTCATGGAATGGGCTATTAGCCTCATTTGACTTTCTAATTTCAATTTTTATAGGTTGCTGCTGTTTTAAAAGTAGCCATTATATTTATTGCTGGAAATAAACAGGAACCTGTAGTTGCCTTCCCACTTTGGGAGCTATATTACAAATAAAATTTTAATTTAAAGGTAAATAATACAATGCATGTTTGTCCACAGGTTAGGTAGCATGGAGCCAATCCTGCTTGCAACCCCAGCTGTCAGTGTGGTCCTGAAGGTACAGACTGGTGAGCAAACAGTAACCACAGCCTCTTAGTCCTCCTGCTGCTGCAGCAGGGCTAGGAAGCAGAGGGCACATTTGCATGGAAAAATAAACATGTTTCAAATGATTTCTTCAATTACAGTTACTTCTGAGAGCTAAATTCATTTAAGTGCAAGAGTAAAACAAGAATTTGAAATATTTTCTGTCTTAAATAGCATACCACATTTAAAAGTGTAGAGTCTAACTCCTAAATATTATAGGTTTTGGGTTTTTTAATTTAGAGTCAGGGAGGTAAAAATGGTGATCCAACTGACCTTCTACATTAAACAGGCCATTGAATGCCACGGATAATTTTTATAGCAAGCACATCTTTACACCATTCCTAGAACGTATTTTGAAAGTAATTGAATCAAGCAGGAGATTCAATTTATGGTGAGTTTACTACCTCCATTAGCAAGTATTTAATTGGTTAATAGGGCATGAAGAGAAAAAAGTATTGCACTTGTATTTTTGCTGGTTTGACATTTGACTATTGGATTGAAATCAGATTTACAGGAAGTTTTTTAACATTTGCTTTATAAACAGTGAAACACAACCCTCATATGTATGATGAAGGTGCTGAATCCTACTAGACTGCAGCAGCATAGCATCTCTAAGTTGAGAGGATATCTTAATTTGCTTTTCATGTGACTTGCTTTATCTTCCTTTTGTTTTGAAGATTCCCCTCTCTGGCAGTCTCCAGATTCTACCTCAGTTTATTCTTTGAGCAAGGCTACAAGACTGTTTTCAGATTTGGGCTTGAGTCTTCAAAGAACAATTCTGTAGAAATCAAGAAGATATCTGTTTTTGTTATTCACAGCATATTTAAAACTTTTATTCCCCAACTTCTCACTGGAAGATCATATTGAAGTTATGTGCCATTAACCTTAAGGTCTTTTCAGAATTGCCTCTTGAGCACAGTTTCGAAGTCTGAACTTGCCCTTCTCAATTTTGATGTTTGTGACCTCTCTAAAAGCAAGATGCACCATAAGTAAATCTACTCTGGCAATTTTTGGAGCCAGTTTTTTTCTTGTTTGGTTGGGATTTTTTTTTCCCATTATGCATTTATGCTTCACATAGTAAAAGGCACAGAGACTGCTGTTTGACCTGGGATGCTCAATGGTACCCAGCATTTCTCTCAGGTCACACAAAGTATTTGTCTATTCAAAACCCACAACTCAATAGATTAAATACACATCAAGGGCTCTTTGTTCCTAAGTCCTCTTTATTGTCCCTTTGTCCAGGGAAGGGCCTGTTTTAAGTGTCCCCTTGAAAACATATAAATGAGTCCACTATGATTTTGTTTGACCTTTTATTAAAGCTTTTCTCTGCTAAGCCAACAACTGCTAATACTCCCTTGGGTGGATGTTCAGCAAAGGCTTAAGGAAATAATGTAAAATCTGACAACTCCTGTTTCTCTGTCAGTAACATTCTGAGACAACAATTAGAAAATCCTATCAGTAAAATGATCTAAGCAAGACTCCAGAATGCCATAAAGCATTGGGTTTTAAAATAAAGTCAGTGGTGAGATCCAGAGTTTCCTAAAGTGCTGAACTAGCCTTGGAGGTGGATGTAGGGAAGAAGCAGGGACTTAACAACATATTTCCTCTAAAAAAAGGTCTTAAATACTCTGTGAAGCCAATGGAAAGCATATCTAGGATATCTCTGAATGTCAGGAGCAGCCAGTATTCATTTAACTAAAACATTGTTCCCTTCCATTGACTATCCAGGAACAGATAGAAATCCGTAGGAGTTATAAAGAGCTATAATCCAGTTCTTCCTATCCCTCTTCTGAGCAATAAATTCATGGGGAGCAAAGCTTTTAAAATTTCATAGCTCTGACACCAGTGGCCCCCAAATCTCCATGCTCACTCAGTTTATACAAAAGTGAACTCTAATGCAGGTGCATGGGAGGGGCTTCAGCCAGCCCCAGGGCTGTGCCCAAACCACCACAGTGAATGCAGTAATGTGCTCTTTCCCTCTCCTGAGTCTCTATTTATTTAACTATGAGAATAGAAAAGACCTTTCATTTGGGAAAGGACAGGAGAGATAAATAAATTCAATCTGAAGTCCTATCAGTATTTTTACAGCTGTATACTCTACAAAACTACAACTATTTTTTCATATAAATGTAAGAAGGAATCTAGCTGGTCCTACAGAATTTTGTTCTGTTAAAAACTGAAATTATTTGATCATATAAGCATGAAAAGAAAGCCATTTGTGACATTGATTCTTATCCTACAAGTTAGGTTATTTGTTCCTTAGGGAAAAAGGCAGATGTCTTTTCCCAATATAACTTGGACTCCCTTTATCAGTACATTTGGAATCATGGGGGTTTTTGTTTCCCCCCCTTATAAGTGTGCAAGCAAGTGGAAAATCCATCTGGATAGAGAAAATTCATAAACTTATGCATAAACTTATAAAACAGAAACAGATTTGCTTACATGATGGAATTTGGCAGCTTTGACATTGTTTCCTAAATCACTATGTAAGGCAATAATTCAACAGGGTGATGAATCAGAAATAGGATTCTGACCCATTCATTGATCCTGTCATGTGATACTGGTGATACTCAAATATTTCAGGTCTCAGTGCTGTGAATTGCCATATGGCCTAAATACTACTATAGACACAAGAGGTTACTGAATAGCTTAAAACTGGGTAGGGGAGGGGGAAATTTAGTAAGGTTTTTGCGTTCAAATAGGTTATTTTACTCTCATACAAGACCTGGTATCTTAACAGTTTTCGAAGCTATTGATATGACACTTCTTTACACTTGACCACTGCTGCTTTTGTAGGCTCAAGAACATGTCCCTTAGGGATGGAGGGACTTCAGAATGTCTATAGTCCAACCCCCTAGTCAAAGTTGGATGAGCTCTGAGGTCAGCTCAGGCTGCTTGGAACTTTGTTCAGTTTGAGCTTGAAAATCTCCAGAGATGGGGACTACACAATCTCCCTAGCAGCCTGTCCCCCTGTTCCACTGACCTCACAGAGCTAAATGTTTTTAGTTTCATCCAGCCTGAATCTCCCTTTTTTCACCTTAATCCCATTGTCTGTCATCCTGCTATGAGGCACCATTGTGAAGAGCCTGCCTCTGTCTTCTCTTCCTGGTAGGTACAGGCAGGCTGCTGTCCAGTCCCCTGAAATTGTCTCTTATGAGGTCTGAAAAAGCCCAAGTCCCTCGGTCTCTTCTCCCAGGGCTTCATCCCCATTGCCATAGTGACGACCTTCCCCTGAATTTGCTGCAGATTAGGGATAACTTGTTCTGGGAGGCCAAAGCTGGATGCAGCGTGGTCTAACCAGTGCTGTGTAGAGGTGCATGATCACTTCAATCCACTGTTTCTGATTCTGTCCACGCAGCCCAGGAGCTGTTGGCACCTTTCTGCCAGGGCTGGCTCACACTCAGCTTGCTGCTCACCAGGACACCTGGGGCCCCCACAGCAGAGCTGCTCCCACCAGCCAGTGTCCTCCTTCCCAGGGGCAGGACTCTGCATCTCTCTCCTCTGAATTTCAGCAGGAGTGTTGTCTCATTCCATCTGCAAACACAAATAGCCCTTCTCCACAAGAGTTTGATCAGTCCATTTGTGGTCTCGGTCACAGATCACTGGTGATTCCCCATCTCCATCCCACTTGGGCTCGCTCTGTGAAATGGCCAGCTTTTCCTAGGGGTAAACTTTTTACCTCCGGAATTTATGCACTTCTGGGACCTGATTTATTTAAGTAAACCTCAGTATAGCTGTCAGAAAATGCAAAGAGCATAGAGGCACAGGTGAATAGCACTTCTGTAGAGCAGAAAGTTATTTCCCGGATAAGAAGTGTGGTGTTTTAAAGGCTGTGCTGTGGAGCGTGGGATTAGTCACTTGCCAAGATAATAGGTCTGACTCTCCATGGTGCTACTCCAGCTGCACTCCTTCCTGTGCATACCCATTGTAAAAGCTCTTAAAACTGAAGTCATACAGCAGTGAATCAGGCCTGGAAAGCTTAAGAAAATAAGAAATGGAGGTGTGGTGGGAGGTTAATTTCCCTCCTACAATAATACCACCTTTTTTTCTTTTTTTCTTAACTGAAAGAAATGTAATCTAACTCTCAATTTGCCACATAAACCAGAAGTGTTAAGGTTCAACAGCTGCTTGTAAAAGTCCTTAGTTTGTAGCTTAGAATACTTTCTTCTAACTTGTTTTCAATGAAAATTATCACTGATGAACTCTTCAAAGAGAAAAAAAAAAACAAGAGAAAAAACATAGGGAAAATAATATTCTGTGAAAGTACGTACTTCAAAGCATCCAGAATAAAAAAAATCAGACCCACACTTTGCCATATATCTGTACTATAGAGAAGAATTCAACTTATTTTTCCTAAGTTGATGTGACACCATTGTTATTCAAGGATCTGGAATACAGTTCTAAGAGTTTCATTTCTATGGTGTGACAAATCACATCTCATCTATTTCTTTTAAAAAAAGTAAGCAGTTGTTTGGGCGATTCTTACTAATGCTCAAGTAAAAGAAAAAACATATTTTAAACAAGTTCTTAGCTTTCTTTCTTTGCTTGTTGTTCTTCTTCCTTAACCTTGATTTTTATGATAAATATATAACTATGTGACAGTAAACAACTGGCATTAAAGTTAGAAGGTTCTAGCAAACTATTTATGCTAATCCATAGGGAGCATGGTGAACCACTGAAGGGCTTCTCTTGGGTTTCCAAATACATTGAAGTAAGATTGTGATCAGAAGACAGCCTTTTAGTTCAGAAGAAATGGGCTTATATGCTGGCAGAACCATTTGATATTATTTAAAGAGTAATAACCTCCCTACATTTCCAGAACTTTATGCTCAATAATACTCTAGAACAGTACTAATTTCTCTGCTACATTGGCAAGTTATCCCATCTTAGCAACAAGAAATGCAGTATGAAACTGATGAAAAAAGCTGCATAATAGTTTGATTTGTGTATAATTGAGTTTCCCAAATCTGCCCTCAGATGTTAAAGCACAGCCCTGCCTAATTTGCAAGAGGAAGACAGAGACACACATATCTGAACAAAAATCAGCACATACTGTTTAATTCCTTCACAAATCTGCTTAGTACATTGACATCATTATTCTATTACCTTATTATTACTCTTTGCTGGGGCAATTTCCCTGACATGACTTTCCCCTAAAGGTTTTAGCTTTCCTGATGTTAAAAACAGTCCAGACTCAATATGCAATTTTGATCTTTAGTTCTGTGTTTTGCACGAGAAAATGGGATTGTGGCAGCAATACCAATAGCAAAAGAGTGAACTGTCGGTGATCTGCCTTCCAGCAGTAAAGCAAACCTGCTCTTTGCTTATATCATTAGCAGTCAGATTTATCATTGTTGTGTTTAACATTATCCAAGAATAGGTCCCCAGAGTCCCTTAAGGACACAAATTGGAGGAGGTCACTGCCCCAGAGAATTTTCATTTAAAATGAAAATGGAAAATAGGAGAAGAGCTATCTGCAAGCAGTCAAACAATACTACAGCTGATCAGGATTTTGGGGAGGAGGAGGAAGAGAAAGGGAATGCAAAGGGGTTTAAGGAGGGAATCAGCTTAGGGAAAAATAAGGGAGGGTTGATTAGGAGGACTTTTCCAGGGAGAAAAATTAAAAGGGGCACAGAGAGACTGAAACTTGGATAACAGAGGGAGCAAGCCAATCCCCATGACAGCAGGGCAGAGTGGAGCCTACCAGCATCCAGGAACACCTGAAACCTCCTAATATCTGGTTCCTTGTCTCACCAGCTGGGTTTTCTCACCAGTTATTCTGCATCTTCTGACCATTTTCTAGAGTTCTATCATTCAAGGCACACCACCTAAACCAATCTAAAAACCACCTAAACCAGCTAAAACAACCTCAGAGCAGGTGTGGAAAAGGAGAAGATGCAAAAAGATCAGGAACGTACCATAAAGGCAAGGACAGCTAAGCACAACATAAGGGAAAGCCTTTCAGAGTTTAGGTGAAAAAAAAGAAGTGCAGCTTCTCATTCATTGCAGATCTGGATTTGGAAAGCCCAGACAAGCTGGACCAAGCACATTTAATGCTTTTTTTTGCCAGGCATGAGGTACCATAGGAAAAGAACATCCTCTACAAAGTGAGAAAATTCAGCAGATCAGACTGCACCACTCACTAACACAAACAAATGTTTCTAAAAGCTCAATCAATTCCTCCATAGGATTGTTAGGGAATTAATCTGAAAGCCCAGAAAGGAACCATTCCAAAGCATACTTAAAGACTTCTCTCTCGTTCATATACATAGGTTTATTTACAGAATCATATTTCTGTGAGAGAATATGAATAGCAAGTCCTAGATCTTGTATTACGATAAATTTTACATATTACTTAAAAGATGTAAATTAACTTGTCAGTCTCTGATCATGTATATTAGAGAGAAGCTGCAGCTGCTCTTAGCTTGCACCATTGTCAACACATATCTGTCACTGGTATCATTAATATGGGATGCAGTATTTTTCTGACAATCATCAGAATGAATAGTATTGTACAGCCACACTGTATCATACTGGTTTTTTATTGAGATCCACACAAATGATTTTTTAACAAGAATTCAGTCTTAAAACCATTTGTTGGAAAGTAAGTGTGACTCAATCTGTACTAGTGCCACAGAAAATGACTTGTGGAATGGAGACTTCTGCCTGTAATTAGAGTGAGGGGAAGACAATGCATGAATGGTGCTGAAAAGTGCTGCTATCTCATTTCATGCTTCTCATTAGCCTTGATCTTCAGAGAGTATCCCAAACAGCAGCTCATTGGCTACTTACTTTTGTTAAAAGAAAACTAAAAATGGAATCATGGATCAGGAATCACATTCTTCCCTTCCCAAGTCAGCTGAGCAGGTAGAGCAGAACCAGGTACAGTTCCACACACTTCTAAAATGCTCTCGCACCATCAGATACAGCCTTGCTGTCAGTGCAATGCTGCAACCAGATTAAAGGCAAGACCACATGCATCAGCCTTTTTACCAACTATCTCTGCATTCAAATGTTTAATCAATTTACTTCATGCAAACTGACTGATTGAGGCTACATTAGAAACCTTTTTCATACTCATTTCACGCCTCTTTGGTGAATAAAGATGTCTCCTCCTCAAGCATCACCCGACAGCTCCCTTTGTATTGTGCTTTGTAGATGCTTAATTAGCTCATCTCAGACAGCCTGGGAGAATTCACAAGTTGCTGTGGCACTGAGCTCCTTTGACTGTGCTCCTTGAGGAACAGCCCTTGGAAATGAAGATCGGACTGTTACAGTGGAGAAAGGGGAGTGAGAGTTCCCTCATGTCCCACTCAACAGAGTGACATTTCTGGATGTCTGTAATAACTTAGAGTTCAGTGGTGAGCATGGCAATGTTTCACTAACGGTTGGACTTCATGATCTAAGAAATCTTTTCCAACTTCATGATTCTTTGATTCAATATCAGAGGTGTTCCTTGGTCTGTGTGCACATCTGCAGGGGGGAAGAGCAGCCCTCAAGGGCTGAGATGCAGAGAGAGGTTCAGGTGACTGTAGTTTGATTGCACAAACACCCAAATAAATGGTTTCCCTTGGCTCATTGCACAATATTCCTGATCCGGGATAGCACCTTGAAATGTGGAATAGAAAGCTGAGTTACAATGAAAGACATGACAGAAGTTATGGGAAGTTATGGTTTAGGAAAACATAAGTGTCCAAAGTTAAACTATATCTATTACAGGCTTGCCTCAGTCCTTCCATTTTCTCTTGTATTTGGTACTTTTATGCCGTGTGTTTTTACAGTGACTGGTCTGTGCTTAAAGAGCTGAGTTTGATTTACACCAGGCATTAAAAAAACTAATCTCTTCCATTTTTTCCTCATACTATGAATTGTGAGTCTTGAAAAAATTGTAATGGAACTCAAAGTATTTTAAGAAATGCTTAAATCAGAGAAATGCTAGCAGTTTTTATTGGAAGTTGTTATCCAGGTAGAGAGGCTGAATATTTGTAACTGCAGTCAGGAATTACAGCTGATTCTCACTCTCACATTGAAAACTTAAGATGCTTCCTGCAATTACAAGTAATTGTAAATTTCCTGGTGAATAAAATTGCTTCAGGGTAATGGAGGGTTGCATGGAGACAGTTGCACACAAAGATGGAAATTTTGCGTTATCAATTAGCATATCTATTATTTGCTTAATCTATGTAATCACAGAGCAAGCTGCAGTCCTAAGTAAGAGGAATGTTATCTTCTGTGTCCTTTATTTTTTTGGTAGATCAGCATGGGAACAGTGTAGAAGGGAATAGAGAATGATCTATACTTACATTAACTGTGAGAATTTCCAGTCCTTTCTGTGGCAGGATGACATATTGAGTTAAGGTTCTGATACTGGTGTTGTGCTAATATTTTCTGTGTCTCCTTCAGAGACATTTAGGGACCCAGGTTCCATTACCACTGGGGACAACCCCTTATCTCCACTTGCTTTCAGTTCACCTTCCCAAACATCTGAGCAAAATTTGCCAAGTCAAATTTTTCTGTGTTATGGAAAGAACTGGGACAGACAGCACTCAGCAGCCAGAAAAAAACAAGGAAAATTTTGAAGTGATCTGAAATGAACCTCTGAGCAGCTGGGCAATGTTTTCAGAGATGCTGTGATTGCTCATAGAGTATGGAAATGAACAGGACAGTAACAACAAGCTGCAAATCGCTCAAGTATCAAATGAAACAGCAAAGCAAATCACAATGTCAGGGGTGAGCTGAAACTCAGTAAACTAAAATTACATGAGAACATTAGCCAAAAAAGCCAGAAAAAAACAGGCAAAAAGGTGTGACAGAAGGCACACAGAAGTTTTTGTGCAAGGGCATCACTTTCAGTGGAGCTTGTTACCAAGAGTTTTGCATTGTGACCTGGAAGCAAGATCCACCTGCAAGAGGATTTGGGTTAGAGATGTTCTTATCAAACATTCATCAAAGGCTGTAGGAAATAGGGACATTGACTATACTTCCTTGGGTAAAGCAGGGAGCTTGCACATTCACTGAGGTAACTGGGCAAAGGTGGGAGCTGCAACATGACCAGAATTAAC
This sequence comes from Drymodes brunneopygia, assembly GCA_013400955.1. Lineage (NCBI taxonomy): Eukaryota > Metazoa > Chordata > Aves > Passeriformes > Petroicidae > Drymodes > Drymodes brunneopygia. The sequence continues at coordinate 1,161,739 of VZTZ01032122.1, read as the reverse complement.
AGGACCTGCCTGGTCCCACACAGGGAATAGGAGAAGCAGAGAACAGGGTGTTTTCTTCTTTTTGCAAAAAGCCACAAAACTGCCAGCAAGGCCATTTGAGTGTTGTCTGCTGTTTGTGGTCAGCCAGTGGATAATAAAAGCAAGACCTGAAAGAAGAAAATGCTAAAAGACTTGAAACTCGGGGCTCTGTTTCTATTCCCTGGCTGATAATATTGCCAACTGACAGGTGGTAACCCACAGCAACCAGGAAAACTTATTGAAGACACAAGTTAATAATTACAGCGGTACACTGTGCCTGTAGCTCTGGGACAGACTGATATGCTTCCTTTCTGTCCCTTTCAAGGCAGACTATAGAAATCCACATCCCACAGTTATGTCCAGGGCCTTATTCAACCAGACACTCAGTGAATTAAGCAGATCTCTGACTCAGATTGAGGGCTCTGCCTTGCAGACTTGAGACTGCAGGGAATGAGTTGCATTTCTATCTTTGAGGGTTTCTGCCCCTCATATGAATATTTTTCAGTTCAAGGTGGACTACCTTATTTTCATGTAAGATGTGCTTCTTAATAACACAACCTTCTGTGCTTCTATTAGGATCATCACATCCCTAAATCTCTTTCCAGCTTCTTAGACTCTGAAACTACTACTTTTCACAATTTGTTTCAAAAGAGAGGTATTTTTCAGTCTATTACTTAACTTGATTAATGCCTCATTTTTCTTTGACAGCACAATGTGTGTTGTCATTATGATTTTCATGATCTACTTAGGAACTCAAAGCAGGTTTTGGTTTTTTTTCTTCTCGCACAAATACTCCTCTGTGCAAAAGGCCCAGAAGAATTAGGCCTAAATTAGGATCTTAGTCACTACTAGAGTTTGATGTAGCTCACCTCACACCTAAACTGACCCTTCAAAGTACCTTGATCTATGGAGGGAACCTAAAGAGATCAGCTTGAGGGTGTAGGTGTATCAGTTATGTGTGTAGAGGTAAGTGGGAAGGACTACAGTCTTTCTCCTCTCCTGGCAAAATTGAATTCTTTGCCCTTGTTCATAATGACAGCTAATTTACTTTGCCTTCAATGACAGTTAATTCCATTTGCCTTCTTTTTATAAAATATACCCCAAATAGCACACTGTTCAACATGCAGGTTTGGAAATCTAATATCAGCTGTTTAAGCTGAAATTATGGTTTGCATTACCAGATCCTATAAGGCAAAATCTTGCAATATGTTTAATTTAATGCATTTGTACTAGCACAGAATTAGCAAGAGATGGAAAATATATAACTTACAAGAACATACAGGACAAATTTTCAAAGCTGGAATGTTTGACTTTGATTCTAATCCTGACCCCTCACTAGTGCTTGACAAAGTCAGTCCTAGCTCTGCTCTTCCTTCCTGCTGCTCTGATCTTTGTTTGATGTTAAAAATTGCCTGAATTGCGTCTGGGTTTTCTGAGCACTAAGGAATCAGGGTGGCATAACAGGCTCATTTCAAAACACACAGTGAGGTGAGTGACTCTCCAGTCATTGCAGAGCACAACCAGTCTTGTTTGGAGGGGATGAACAGCAGGAGCAGGAGAGGTGCAACTTCCCTACAGACCAGCACCAGGAGAAACTTCCTTTAGTTGTATCAATGCAGTAAATATCTCCTTGCTTTTGGTTTAACATTTCTTATGAACCTTTCCAGATCCTCACACAACTGATTTGAAACAGGTTTTGTTTGGAATCAGAAAAGTTTCCTTTTCCCTCCATTTTGCTTGTCACACACCATCAATCCTCTTTCGTGCTGCTGACAAACCTGGCAGACCTTCACTGATGTACTGAGAAATAAATTTACATGTCCTGTTCTTGGGGTTAAGAGAAAGCAGGAATCCAGAGTTTCATGAAAGAATGAATTGAATGAAATGGAAAACAATTCCCCACTCTCCCCTAGGAAAACCCTATAAATCAGTTCATGTCCCTTCACAGGATTTTTCTCCTTTCCTGATAACTTTATTTCATCCCAAATAATTGTCCAATGTGATGTAGTAAATTTTCAAAATTCCTCAATTTACAAAACCCCGAAAGTGATTGATTCACCAAAAATTGATAAAGTGATTGATATACCAACTCTCTGAGAAGTAGAGTAAGGGAACGCCAATTAAAGTTGGTTGGATGTCAACTTAAAGCACACAAAGTGTTGTTTACACAGTAGATAAGGAACGTCTGGAGCATGTTGCAAGATGAGGCTTGGTGACAGACGGCATCAACAGCTCCGGGATTAGGCAAATTCACAGTCTAATGCTTAAGGGAATAAATAAAGACGTGCCCTTTTAACTTGCCTAATCCTGAGTGCTGGAAGAAGCATGGATGGCTTGGTCTGTTGATAAAGGGCAGGCTCTGATAGTCTCCTTAAACAGCATCACCTAATGCCATTTTCAGAGATAGAGTACAGGAGTAACTGGAACTCCAACCAGGCCAGTTGAGGCATGTATTATGTACTTAAACTAATTGAAGGCATGCCCAAGCATTTCAACCCCTCATAGAGTCCTAACACTCACTCTCTGTGCTTCTGAGGTCCTCATTTACCTCCAAAGTGGTACCAACTCAGCAGCTCAGAAGGTGATACCAGTGTTGTGGGCAAGAGCCTTGTAGTGTAAAGGGATGGGGCAGTCATGTTCAGTGTGTGCAAACATGAGCCTTACCATCCATGCTGAGCTGGATTCATTCTGGGAAGGATGCTGCTGAGGCACTTTGCCCCAACAAACTGCAGTTTGTGTTTAGAGCCTTGAAGAGCCCAGAGACAAGGGCATTGACAACAATGATTGCAGACAGTTAATTTGCACAGATATTTACAATCGTGTGTTGAAACTCCAGCTACCACAAGCTAAATAATCATCTCCCCTACTCTTTAAACAATATCATTTCAGACTGTTAAAAAACCTGTGAGGTGTGCTAGGTAAGTGACAGAGAAGGCAAAGATTACTAGTTCTTTATGCAAATTGCCCCCTTTGAGACAGAGAATAAGACATTAGAGTCCCCCTTAATCAAAAACCTAGCAGGCAGTCCAGATACACTGCTTGACACAACCAATCTGAAGGCAAACTGTGGGTTTATCATCCTCCCGCCTTTTCCTCTCTAATGTATTTTCCCTTCTGTAATTTGCCTTATATTATGTTGACTAAGCAAGATGGAAAAAAAATAAAATTCCTTTAAATTACATCTGTTTGTCTTACATTCTGTATTTCTTGTTTTATTACACTTGCAAGAATGGAAAACACTTGAATAAAATGTGTAACTGTAGGAACTGTCGTCACAAATGAGAGTAAAATAACACTAAATTTATACTTGGAACCTCAAGAGGAAATAAAAGTCATGTACCTATAGGAAACACTTCAAGTGCCAGCTCTACTAAACAACAATACTTACTTGTGTGAAGAGAATCTTTTGGTGCTGGGTTAATCAGGACCTCAAATATTTAGAAGAATACAGCCCAGGATGCTCATCCATCCTGCATGGAGGCAGCATAACCTGTACCTATGACAAAATACAGCTCTGTCTGCAGTCCACCTGGAGCAAGCATGGATATCTACACAGACTCTCAGAGCTTCTGCTTTTGAACCCATCATACGACATAATTCTTTTGGAATCACTTTATCCAACATTTTCTAGCCAATAATGGCAGGAGAGGATGTCTACAATAATAGATAGTCTGTGTGTGGCTACTGAGTATGTTGTTTTTTAATAATATTTAGTCCTCCAACAAGATGGAAGCTTTGTGTACATAGCACAAGATCAAAGATATTGCCTGACTTGAGACAAGATTAGTATATAAAAAGGGGAGTAAACAAGGTAAAATAACAAACACCCTGAAAGAACAAAATGCAGTGGCCTAGATTCATGATTTGTCATTTCGTTTTTGTTTATCCTGATTCTGAAAAAAAAAAAATCCTCATGAATGGCCCTATTTTGGCAGTGAATTATTCTTCTATACTGTAACATGCACAATAGTATATAACTCCCTATGTTCATATCCAGCTTTCATCAAAAGCTTCTGAAAGCTGCCCATTAAAACTGTTCAGTAGCCTCCTCATGAAAGGCCAGTTTTAGCAAGGGTCACATACCCAGGAAAAGTTTTACTAGTTAATACTTCATGTACTGTAAACTGTCAGAAGCATTTTTCACTCTGATTGAAATCTGCCATAATTTTTATTACATTGCACAGGTGCACAGTCCTGAAGTAATCCCAGAGGTCCTATTTGCTTTTACAGAAGCTATTTGTAGACACAGACTCAGTTTTGGTGAAAAAGGTGCCACTGTTCAAAAAACCAGTGTACAAATGCTCTTTCTCTTGTTAAAGGCAGCAAATTCCTTTCTTTCATTGTCTCACCAATTTCAACTAAACAGCACCCATGAGGGACTCTGACATGAATAATGGCAGATTTTAGCCTTTTGCTAACAAAGTACTCTTTGCTACTTCCAAAGCTGCATAAATAGGTTGTTTTAAAGTTACAGATGTTAAATAAATTGAGTAGGCTTTCAACAATGGAGTAGAATCAGAAGGTTTTGGGAGGTATTGTCTTTATACTACAGGAATAATATAAAAACAGAGAATATTGATGTTTACAAACACTTCCTGGCTTTCAGATCCAAAAGACTGAATGATTCTTGCAGAACCAGAGGGTAAAATCAGCTGTATTTCTTCCTTGCATTCCAGGATGCAACAGATTTGAGACAGAAGACAATCTGTAATTAAACCTGGCCCACAAAAATTTCAATTAAAAAAAGCTTCTTCAAATCACCATGTGGTTTCTTACATTAAGGTTTGAGCCTGTAATAACTCTGCTGATGCTTCTGCATATGAGGAATTTAAAAGAATTGTCAGCCTTTTTAAGCTTTATAACTTGAAACAAGTATAGCCTGTATATCTGTGCAGTGGAATGAACCACTGCCTGGATACAGCTGTGTCACTACAAACCATTTTGCACTTTTTGCACTTTTCTCTAGTTTTTATTTTTTGCTGTGAAATCACTTTCAACCACACTTGGTCATGTCATTTATAAAAAATTAGTAACACAGGGAAAAGCTGACCTGTGGTATCTCTTGTGCAGTTGCCCTATGAGACACAAACTATATTCAGAAATATTCAGACCAATGTTTAATCCAATAAACAGGTCTTTTTCCTTGTTCATGTACACATAAAATGTGTATAGTTTTTTATCTGTGGAAAATCTGATTTTCTCTGTAACTTACAGTATTATCTATGCTCATGTATCTTAGCAGGACACAGTGCACTTCTCTGCTTTGAATACAAAGCAAGAAACTCGTTAAACAATACACTGATTATTTTGGGAAAGTGCTGTCTGCAGATAAAGAATTTTCAAGGTAATACAAAGTCAAATTTGATCATCAGCTGTTCATATCCTGGTAGTTAAATATCAAATGCTGAAATTTTAATTAAATTCTTTGTGGCTATACTATACTTATCAGCCAGTCTAATATGATTTGCTTCAATGTTTTCATTGATAATTTAAATCAGCTTTTGTAGATGTTATGCACTTTACTGAAACACTAATATTTGCTGTGTCTTTATAAAATAATTCAACAAAGTATCAGTGGTGTTCCTGAAAAAAATTTTTTTTCTCTAGAAAGGAGACATATTAAATAAATTGCATACCTGCTAATGCATTTATTTTGAAACACTATTACAAAGAGAAAATCAAGTGGGCAATACTTGTAGCCTCTTTAATGGACTGGGTTTTGTCTTCATTTTTCAAGTTAATGAACAATTTAGAAGAAAACATTGACTCGTCACAGCTAAGATTTGCATAGGATACCTCTATGAGGGAAGTACTAAAAAAGGAAGAGACCAGGCTAGCTGATCAGAAGTTATTCTAAACAATATTCATAGGATTTATACTAATGACTGTAATGAATTTTTGCTAGTGGTTTAGAAATATTAAAATAATTTAGAGTTCCTAAAGAAAAGGTCACTGGAAGTGTAAATCCTGTTGAAAGTTGCATAGATGTAGATTATCCAGCCTTTGAAGTTCTTTTGACATAGCCAATAGACTAGACAGGACCATGAGCAGTGTTTCAGATCCAAAGACACTTAGGAATAGATTTTTCCTACAGATCTAGCTGTCCCAGAGCTAAATATAAACGAGATTGCCAGGCACCAGAGCAGAACAAAAACAGCAGGACAAAACAGCTTGTAGTGTGAACTGCAATTAAATAAATTTGTAGTAGGGAGAGAATGGCTTTCACATGGAAGTATAAAAAGTCCCCTGTAGTTCCTGGAGTGGATTAAAAAAATAACTCTTTGATGAGTATCATTAACTGTTGTGGTTCTATAATCAAAATTGCACTGGATCTGCAAGTGGCTTTTCTGCAAGCAACACTGGAATAGCTATTTCTTCAAATATTTTGAATACCATAAACCTCCATTTTCTGAACTAGATGTTTTCTGGCAGAATAAATTGAATAAAATATGTTTTGGCTGTGAGATTGCTTCACTATAAGTCTTTCATTTAGGCAACCTGAAAAGTTAAAAGTTCATAATTTTAAACAGTCACAACTGAAAGGAGCAGATTAGATCTTTGGCTGGAGAAAATTGATGTAGCCACATGAAACTGATGAGGCTAAACCTCCTTCTTATGTGAAAAAGATCTGTCTCTATACCTCAACATGCAGGAAGTTCAGATTATACACAGTTTCAGCATTAGCATCCTATTCAGATGCAAATTACCCGTGGGAAGAGGGAGAAGGGTAGGAGAGAGCACTTCATTCTCACCTCCGCTGCCATCCCCACGTGCATTGAGGCATGCAGGTCCCCACTCTGATCTCAGCCCTGCAGGCAGCTCTGGAATTCAGAGGAGACATGGAAACAGGCTTCTGTCTCTCTTCTTGGCTCCTGAAGTCTTGGGGCACCCACTCCTTTAACAAGCACACCCCAACATTTGTAGCCCTCCTGAGCAGTGGAAAAAATTCTGATTTTCTGTGTGTGTGATGGTGCCATTCTCCAAAGTACTACAGCCCATCAGGCACAGCCAGGCAAGGGAGGGGATTGTCCTGCTCTGCTTTGCTGTGCTGCACTGGTGCTCTGGTCTGAGTCCTGGGGGCAGTTTGGGCCCCACAACATAAGACATTAAACTATTAGAGAGCATCCAAAGGAGAGCAACTAAGATGGTGAAGTGCCTTGAGGGGAAGTCGTGTGATGAGAGGCTGAGCGCACTTGGTCTGTTCAGCCTGGAGGAGACTGAGGGGACACCTCACTGCAGTTACAAATTCCTGGTGAAAAGAAGAGGAGGGGCAGGCACTGATCTCTGCTCTGTGGTGACAGTGACAGGATCCGAGGGAATGGCCTGAAGTTGTGTCGGGGGAGGTTTAAGCTGGATATTAGGAAAAGGTTCTTCCCCCAGAGGGTGGTTGGGCACTGAACAGCCTCCCCAGGGAAGGGAACACAGCACCAAGCCTGACCGAGTTCAAGGAGTGTTTGGAAAACACTTCCAGGTACATGGTATGACTCTTGGGATTAGTCCTGTGCAGGCCCAGGAATTGGGTTTGATGATCCTTGTGGGATCTTTTGATTTTTGTGGGTCCGTTCCAACTCAGCTTATTCTGTGATTCTGTGAAGTCTTGTGCAAAGGAAGGCAGAAGGATCTCATCCCTTGCCTGTCCTGGCTGGTCACCCCACAGCCAAAGGGATGCAGAGGCTGGACACAAGGCAGGTGAGCACTGGCCAGGCACTGCAAAACTGCAAACAGGCAAGTGCGCTGCATGACAGTAGGGAACAGAGAGTAGAGCTGAGGATGGCTTGGAGCTGGGAGTAGTGAGGGCAGGTTTAGGACACAGAGAAGGGATGTGGAAGGTGAAAAACACTGGGCCATCAGGTTATTAACTGTTGGGTATTTCCGTAGTGAAGAGAAGTCAGTCTTAGAGCAGGGAAGAGGATTTATCACCTGAGTGTTTAGGACACCAAGCTTCATTATTCTCCTCCTCATGGAGGGAGGAACTTGTTTTACAGCATTTCTGATATCTCTTATCCAGTGGAGGAGTGTCAGGTAACAAGTGCTTCTTGAAGTTGTTTTCATTATCTTTCTTTGAGGCAAGCAAATAATTCCTTCAAGCTTATCCTCTGCCTGGATTAATTTGGCCAGTCCAGACTGGTTGTCCCATAGCAGGAGAAGATGCAAAACTGCATGGGGTAGAATGAAAAATATTCATTACATAGAGGGGGAGAAGAACTGCATTTGAAGTGACATGAATGAACACTGAATTATTTTCTTTCCATGCAACATAAAGAACACCACACATGGGGATTATACAGAGAGTGATTCCTTTACAAAAATAAAATCAACTCATTTGATAATGTCTTCTTGTTTCACAGTATTTAGGCTTTTATCACAGTTAGTTCTTAGGGGCTTGGAATGTTTGTCTTCATAGGAAGACTGAATCACAAATAATGGGATTAGAAGTCCTCAGTGCTGCGAAGGATTTGCATTGACAGGAGATGCACAAAGGATGAAGCAAAGTGTGCAGCTGAATCAGCAGGCAGTGCAGCAGCAGCAGAGTGCTACCACTGACATGTGGGTGCTCAGTGACTGGCACCAAGGAGCCTGCTCTGCACAGCACAGGAGCTCCTGCACACCACAGGCTGCCACAGACACAGCTCCACACCCTTTGGAGCTGGGTAAATACGCACAGACTCGAAAGATCTGTGAAAATATAGGACAAGCCTGGTATTCCTAATAATTCAGTATCATCTGGAAGGTCAAAATTTACTGGGATTGATGATTAAAAAATATAAATTTTGCTTAGGCACTCTGTAAACAGTGTGAAGGTTAATTTTACATTAATTTGGATGTGGAAGATAAAATTAGGTGTTTCCCTGTCTAATGAGGGATGAAAACATTCAGCAGTGTTCTTGTCAGCATGAGCATAGGTATGCTTTACTCCACAAAGGCTGACTTTTACATAACTTTTTAGGAATTTCATGTCTTTTAGATCTCTTGTCCTCTACAGTTAATACTGGCCAGCAAATCAAACAGCCAGTCACAGGTCCCACTGGGAGGTGGATGCATAAAATCATTCACCAGTGCATTGTCACTGAAGCTCCTTTTCTTCATGATTTTGACCAAATTGGATACTTGCACCACCTTGCCACCATGCAAGCAAGAGCTCACACAAGCCACATACAGTGTGGTGTTTGCTTTAGTCATGTGGTAGCAGGAGCAGTGAGGGTTTCAGAACAATATGCCCAAGGACAGTGAAAACAGAACCATGACTGATCCATGCCAAAGAGCAACAGTCAGCAGCTTCCTCTGCAGAAAGACCTGTTTCAAGGGACTCCAGCCAGAACCCTGAGCCTTGGCTCTTTCTGGCTTGGCCCCTGTTTGCCTAAAGGCTTGTGTGAAGAGCACTCCTTCTGCTCAGCTGGCAGAAGCCTCTAGAAAAGGAAAAAAATGGGCAAAAGGCCCCTCTTGTATCTGCTTTTCTATGTCCCTGCTAATACAAGTGTCAGACATGTCCTCAACTGTCTCCTCTGAGCTCACCCATTTCCTCTGAGCTCACCTGGCTGTGAAAAGAGGAGAAAGTTGATCTCCAAAAATGCATGAATAACAACTGATATTTCCAGCTTCACTTTGGATAACATACCAGCATTTTTGCTATGGTTTGCTTTGCATTGCAGGCCACTTTAAAGTCTCCGGATTATTTTAGTGATTTGAGGACATTGTTCTGCAGGTAGTGGAATATTTTGGAGACAGAGAGCTCCTTCCTGTGAAGCAGCAGAAAACTGTAGTTTGAAGTTTACTTTCAAGTGTAATCTATACATAGCTAATGCATACTGGAAGGAAGCCAGTTTTTATTAGGAGCAGAAAGCTTCTAACAAGGTGGCATCAAGTTGCAGTTCAGCTTCCTTTTGGTAACAAATTGTTGAGACAGCAAAGGAAAAAATAACTTCTCAGTATTCAGGAAAGAAGGATGCAAAATGACACTCAGGTCAGCCCTCCAATTCGAGTTCAGGCTGCTCCACAAATGGAAATACCAGCTTTGTATTTGCAATTTTACAATATGCAGGTCCAAAGAAGCAGAGTAGTTACAGTCCAGCAGAATGTGATGCCTGCATGTGAGCTATCAGAAATCTAGATAGTCAGCTCAAAAGATGCATATCAATGCTTTTTATTTTAAAAAAATATATATCTGAAACCCATTAAACTGCAAGAAGTTAAATTTGGGGGGAAGAATAAAAACTATAAAAATTAACATCTATATCATTGAATTTTGATTCCTAAAATGCACTAATAGAAAACATTCTCTCTAGGTATGAAAAAAATTTACCTCTTATTTTGTGACAACATCAGAAATCCTGGTTCAAAGTATGAGAAGCTTTAAAGTCAAAAGGTTAAAGCTATCAAATATAAAATATTCCCAAGGGGGTTTATGTTGCTGTGAAACAGATAAAGAGTTCATATTTACACTTTTCAATACTGTAAGTGTAAAACTTGAAGAATGTTTTAGGTGACCAAACACTCAGGTAAAATTTACCCAATACTAAGTCTAATTCTTAAACACTTTGGTCATGTGCCAGCCTAGTACCAGATCCAGGGCTAAATTCCCTGTTAATACTATGAGTTTTGCAAGGGAAGGTGTTGAAGAGAGCACAGATTATTTTCACTTTCAGTTCAGCAGTTTCCCTGCTGACATTTGTTGCCATTAGTCACTTTAGAGTTGATTTCAACTCCTATCAACTTCAACCTTCAAAATAGCCTTAAAACACCATGCAAAAAAAAATCTCCTTTAAAGATGCACTCATGCATTGAGAGTGTTTGAACTGGACTGATGGCTCAGCAACAAAAATATTAATTTTGCTGTACCACAGGAATGAAAGCTCCTGTCACACTGAACCCTCCATGCAGTCCCTAACCACACATGCCCCTGAAACAGCAGTGCACTGGAAAATCAGGAATTGCCTGAGAAACATTAATTTGATTGGTATAAATTGGGTTTGTTTATTTTTTCTTCCCTTTTGGGGCCCACAGGACTTTTCCTTCTCAAAGGTGAGAAGAGGGATGGGATCTGGTGGGTAAGCAGCTCTCTGGCCTTATGGTTTGTTGTCATTGCCCACAGGGCTGCCCTGTGCTTGGTCTATTGTGAGCAATTAAAATGCCTTTTGCATTGAGAATTATTAATGTTCCTGTGACATTTTCTACAGTTTTCATTCTTATATTGTCTGATTGCCTTACAAGACACTAGATAATTAAACCTTTACCTGGATTTTGCATGTAGGGAGCTGAGAAACAATACAAAAATTTACTGCTGTGTTGGGAGTCCAGTTTACAGAAGCTGTAACCCTTCCTAGAGGAGCTCCATTTTCTCATCAAGCCACCAAAGGTGCTTCTATAATTTAATTTTCATCAGTATGCATAGATTAGACAGTCTGTTTTACAGATCAAATTCACAGGAAGATCTTTTTTGGATCAGGATATGTTTCTTCTGACCCACTTTCCTCATCCCCAACAGAGTCAAACTTAGGCATAGGCTCAACTCCTCACAGGGGGCAGTTCACTAGGAAACATTAGACATTATACCCAGATTATTTCCAGAAACACAATTTTTACAATCAGCTTCAGCATAAACATGATATGTACTTATTTTTTTCAAGAAATCTAAAATGTAACCTGTTTTTTGTTAGTTAAGTAGAAAGGGAACAGACTTCGTAAGTGTTTTGCAAGTAGGATTATTATAAACAAAGCAAAAATTGCCAAGCCTTGCAAGAGGCCAAAACAATAGGGAGGGATTCAGGCTTTCATCATTCCTTATGAAATAAGGACAGGTTGCTAATATTATAGGTCTCATAAGAATGATTTCAATTTCTGACTATACAGGAGAAAGAAGCCTGGAGAAAGCAGCTTTAAATCTAAACAGCCAAACCAAAATATTTTTATTTCCCTTCCTAGACTTAGGTACTTTAAACTCTGTATTCAGATCAGCCAGAACATTAAAGAGCAGTAAATTTCAAATATGAAGTCTTAGAGAGGTTCATAATTCAGACAACTGAAACTGAGAACTCTAAATCCAGTTTCAGCACCAGCATATAGAGAACACAATACTCCTAAATGTCCATTATAGTAGATGCCTTGAAGTCTGTCACACAGAAATTGTTTCTTTTCATACTCATGCTAAAAGCAACGTTTCACACCTTTGGCTGGGTTGCTTTGCAGCTCACTGAAAGACCATTTTCTGGTCTGGTTCTTTTAATTAAGGTACATGAAAAATATACCATCACTTGGGGCCCTCAAAAAGTGACAGTTCATTTCAAAAAAGTTTAAACCTGCTTTTTGGGAATCATTCAACACATCTCATGTTTAAACTCTGAAGAGTGTTTACCTACATTCACTAGTCATGTTAGAAAATTTTCTTTTGGAAATTTTATGCTGTTGGTTTCTCTCCTCTTGCTATTATCACTTTGTAAAGGCTCACCTTGAGCCTCAGAAATGCTGAACTCAAGCAGTGTGAGACCAGTAGTCCTATACTCAACTTTTTCCCGATGCTGAATTTTGCACACACAGTGCTTTGGCACAGACTTTTGTTTTGTAAAGTGGAAATAAATTTCGAGTCACCATGTTTTATGAAAACCATATGGCTTAACTCACAGTTCTTCAGCTTGGCAAGATTTGCTTGTGGAAGCAAACATGTTATGAATAGCTGAATTCCCTCTGCATTTAAATAAGTTCTTGGAGAGTGCCTTGACTGATACTGAAAACAAGCTATATTTGATTTAAAGTGATGATCATATGATTTAATTCTATATATTAGGAAAATGAAATTAGAAATAAATAGCACAAAGAGATGAGAACTAAATGGAGATTAACACAGTCCAAAAGAGAGATGTCAAATAAGTAGGTTAAACTGTAGCACTTGGTGGAATCATTCCAATGACTCTGTAGAAAATCTGTTAAGTTTAATGCTGCCTCAGGACTAGTTTTTGAGACTTCTTATGAGTTATGTGGTACAATATACTTTTTGCAATCTTTCATTAAGTAAATGAATAAAAAATAAGATGGGAAAAACCAGGAGTATCCCATTTTTGGAGATATTAAAAAAGTAAATTCAGGTAAGATACACCTTCTGTTGTCAGTGGAATAAATCAGGATACTAAAACTTCTGAATATATCAATGTCAGACCGGCAGAAGGGAAAAGAAATGGGCTCATTAAATTTTTCACTTGCTCATCTCTAATGTTACCAGAACTCGTGGGGGAGAGGGACAATTACATTATCTACTAGGGGGGCATCAGAGGTAGAAAGAGCAGGGCTTGCTTTGGTGCTGCTCAAAGACAAGGTGCTCCCAGTGCTTTTGCAGTGACAGTGGAGTTTGTAGTCCTTGCCTGTCCTGGGTGCTCCTGTGAGGACAGAGCTGACCTCTGCATCACCTTTGTGTACAAAGTTACACTTGCAGGTGCCTGTTCTCCACTCCCAGGTCCAGCCCTGGCTCCACCAGAAGGGAAATCATGTTCAGATGGGAACAACCAGACTCCAAATAGGGATGAACACCAAATTTGCACTAAAAAGAACTCATCTAGAGCTCTAAATTGCTAACATAGAACATCCATAAAACACTATCCCCTGCTCATACACAAAATACACAAAAACTTCAGAGTTTGTGTGAAACAAATACAGGGACAATTCTTTTTTTGTTGTTCCCATTACCAGGGTCTAATATTTTAACATTCTCTTCTTTAACTGCTTTTAACTATAGCAAAAATCAGTCCTAGTGGAACTTACTAGTTGCATCAGATTGAGTTCACACAGTCATGATTCTGTCTTGAGACACAGCTTTGTGCAGTGGCAGTAACTCCAGTGACATCCATGGAGTAACACCAGTTATGCATAATTTGAACCAAGATTAAAGCTGATTATCAGTAACCACACACCAGCAAACCTATCACTCTCCAAAACCCTTTGTAAAGCAAACAGAATCAGTTCCTCTTCATCTTCTGCCTTCTACACCCATTGCAGTACACATGACTGGGACAACATACATTTTGAGTAACATTTGGAGTAGATTGCTAAACCAGTCACTAATCTGCTTCTCTTTCCATTATCTTCACATTTGGTTAGCTGAAAATCTTCTTGCTTCTTTCTTGCCTTTTCCAGCTCAGACTGAGCTTGATAAGTCATTGTCTTACATGGTTGAAGCCATGACTACAGGTGGTGGGAAGCTGGGACAAGATTGGAGGAGTGTTTTATAAAATATCCTAAGAAAACCAAAATGCTATGGTATCACTCACCTGACACCCAGTGTAGTATGGAGAAGACACACCATGGTCATCTCTTTTGTGAAATTCAGGCTTATTTGATGAAATTTGTCTCACTCAGATCCTGGAGTCATCTTTATCAAAAGGAAAAAAAAACAAACCCTCACCTTGATGGCTAAGAATATAATTGAAATATTAGTGAGACAGAAAATCAATTTTCTTTAGGAAAATAGTCTTTTCAGGTAAAAAATTTCAAGACAAGTCACATAAAAACAATGAATATTGTTTTTATCTATTTATCTATATGTATTTATCTATTGACTCAAATTTCAGTTTTTCTCAGCTGTATGTATATTTGGTAGCCATTCCTTTTCTGCTGAAATTGCTATGTTCCTTCTTAACTACTTTTCAGTCCTTAAAATTTGTGTCATGACACCAGAGTCTGTTTCTTTCAGGTGATGCAAGCAATTGTAGTTACCTTTGAGAATGATTTTTCTCTACTTCAGGCCTGAAAAGGGATTCATGTGCCTGAGCACTGGTGTATTTTTTCCAACAATATCTGTTGGTCTTAAAAAGCTATGACCTCTTCTTGTCTTGTTCATATCCTTTGACTAAAAGCAGCCCTATGACTAGAAGGCCCTGAGCATGGGAACAGCATTAATAAACTGTCTGTAGAGAACATTCTCCCTCTATTTTGTGAAGACCAAAATTAATTGGGTTTTTTTTCAAATATAGGTGTTTCAGCCCATTTCAAATTCATACCAGTCTTCCTCACACAGAACCTGGACATGACAGTGACACAGCCATGGCAAAGAGGAGCCATCAGCTGCATCATAGGGCTTTGCTGCTCAGTCTCATTGCAGGGATGTTTCTGCTGACAGGCTCTTCTGCCCGTCTTCTCACCTTCAAATTCTTAATTCAAAAAAGATGAAATCTGTGTCACTTTTGTTTATTATGTATCTTACTTTTCACTTTTTTACCTGTTTCATGTATCCAATTCTTCAAGCTTGTGTTTATTTGAAATGAAATAGGATTCCTATTTCACTATGGAAAGCAATATGTGTTCCAACTTTTACTGCTGTTTTTCTTAGATAACCTGTGCAGAATTGCTTGCTATGGTCACTTCATCTCAGGTGTGTGTTCATTACAGCCTTTATCTTAAATCAGTTTTAGGATTATTGCACTAGTTGATATATTATTTTGGAATCACTCTGCTGGGGAGGTTCTGGCTGTGCTCATCATGTCCCACCCTCAGAAGACTTTGATGATCTTTAAAAAATCCTTAAACAATCTTTAATTAATCCCTTTTATTTTCTTTATAAGCTATTCTCCCATTTGTACAGGCTCTCTCATACAAACCTGGCTGCTTTTGGGTTTTTTATGATACCCTTCCATTACAGGCACTTCCTTCACAAGGGCAAAACCTCAAGGAATTAATCAGTACTTTATGATTTCACACTCCTGCTTCAAGTCCCTTCAAAACCTCCACTAAGTTTATTGTATACATTTTCAAATTTTTAATCATATCTATTTTTCACATAATTCTAGAATGTTAAATTAAAAATATATCCCTTAAAGCAAATGAAAAGGTGTGTACATCAGCAGCAGTATCATGATTGCCAATCTGAAGTATGTAGCTAAGGTCTAGGAATTATGAAAATTTGTTATCTTCATCTAAGAGCCACCTTCAGGATCCCCTATTTATTATTTGATATGAAACTTTGTTGGAAAAATTCCCATGCTCTTTTTTATACATTTATCCCTGTTTGGCAGTATAGGATCTTGGAGAGGTAGTTCTGAAAAATACAGTTATTTCTTTGAATTTAAGGAATTGGAGTGAAGCATTTATTAGTTTGATTAATCCTTTGCTTATCTTTCATTTCCTATTGCTTCAGATGAACCAGCACAGTTTTAATTCATTTTTTTAACTGATTTTCACTCAAATGCTGCCATTCTGTCTATCAAAAATAATAGCATTTGAAATTCTTCATCAGAAACTTACATCAGCCTCTTGGGAAATAGGCAAATCCTCTAGGATTCCTCTAAGGTAATTAGAGTAAGAAAAGACTTTCTAATGGGTGTCTTGAAAGCTTTGAAAATAAAAGTAACTGAGACACAGCTCAGTTACCTCCTGAAAGTGGAGATTCTTGTCAAGGAGGGGAATTGAGGTCACTAATTGACAACACTTAAAAGATCTTCAGAGGAGACAACAAATCTGTCTCTGAAAAAGTGGTCCAGGTCATTGAAGGACAAGACAAGAGAATCCATTTTTTACCATTTCCTTTTATTATGACTGCCTCTACAAGAATGCTGAAATAATAATAATAATCCAGTGACATGATGAAAAAGCATATGAAAATGAATAGTGACCCAATCTGAAGAAGAGTCAGAAATCTGACTTCTCTATAGAGAAGTCTTAACATTAGAGGCGCCAAGATGGGTTCTGGAGGTAAATGGTGCCCCCAGTTTGAAGGAATTGGAGAAAGTGGATCCCCTGGGTGGGAGGATGTGATCACAGGTTCCAGCAGGAAGGAAGAGAAGGAGTTTGCCCATGAAGAGGGTTTTTTTGCCCACAGCCTGTTTACATGACAAATTCAAGTGTAAAAACAGCCCAGGCAAACACTCTTGTGCTACCCTTAATCCAGCCAACTCAGGCAGCAGCAGTGGAGATGATATTGGATATTACAGGCACAGAGAGCAGATCCCCAGAGACCCTGCAGGCTGCTGCAGGGTAGGAAGTGGGGGACAGATATCCAAAATCAGAAACTGTTTGTAGTTTGTGATACCAGTTCTGTGTTTCCCTCCAGGAATGGCAATGATAGAAAGCAAACTTTAATAGAGCTGAGGATATATAGCAAGCATCAAACAGTAATGGTGATGGTAAAACACAAGGAAACATGCAGGGTAGGACAGGAGGCTGGAGAGTTGTTTTAAACTGAACAGGTAGGGTCTTCAAAAGATAAAACCTAGAATAAAATTAACAACTCCACTGAAAAGGAGTTTTAATTCAGCGAAGACCTTGTTTATGTGGCTACAATAACCACACTGAGAAAATACCTGGCTGCTTCCCTGGCAGTGAGTGCTTCTCTCCCCTTCTGTCTCTTGGAGGCTGACAGCTTCATCATTCCTTCCCTCACTAGCAATCCCATTAGCTCCACAAGAACTGACCTCTGCTTCTCTCAAAGTGTCTCATTCATTCAAGAACACAGTTTAAACCCTTAGCAAATCCCCTCAAACTGTAATAGATTTTTCATTTTCCTCAGGAAAGCGCAGGCCTGGGCCTAAGGAGGTCCCACTTCTTCAAAGCATGGCACTGAATATAAGATTATTTCTCCCTATAAACTTTGATTCTTTTATCTTCTCAGACCACAGCCAGGACTAGTTAGCACATAGGAAACAGAGATTCTAAAACAATAGTGTGTGTACAGGGTGATGGAAAAGTTCAGGCTAACAGAGATACAAACAGGTCATGGCAGCACCAAATCTAAATTACAAATATTGCTAAAATTCTTTTGCATCTTGTAACCTCATATACACATCCTAGAAGAAAGACTAAAGGACACATGACACCCAAGCCTTGGGTAACCTGACTTCAATGTACAGTCCCCTCTGTTTTATAACACATGCCAGGGCCTAATTTTTTTTTTCCCTGTGTTCTCTGCTGATGTTCTGCATGGCTCACAGCAAATGACTTCTTTAATGTCATTATTACTCTGGCTGGGAATTCTAGACAAGGTAGTGCCTCCTTTAACACTTCATACCTGGCTTCTGCAGATCCCATGACAAGTTTGCTGCCTGTGCTGCCAAAGAGGCAAAGCTTATTTGGGGTCGTTACAGCAACCTCAGCAGAGCCCAGTGTGGGGCATTGTTTTGGGGCTTTGTGCTCTGGTTTTAACCGGGATTTGTGCTTAGCAGGAGTGTCCTGGAGAGAAGATTTTGTGTCTTGTAAGAGCTGAGAATTGAGCCTGTGGGAATCATGCTGCCCTCACCCCCTTACAGAGATACAGGGGGGCACACAGAACTTCAGCCTCTTTCCAGACCTATAAGCCAATTGTGTTTCCACGCAAAAGCTGTTAATGTTGGCTCACACACAGGTGGCTTTGTACGTCTGAAGTGTGCCTTTGGCTGGCCACAATGTTGAGGGGTTTTAGCTACAATACTGAATTGCAAGGACTGTGAAGCCTCCAAGCTTCTACTGTTGAAATGGAAACCTTGAAGTGGGGGTACAAGCATTCCAAAGGACCACTATGGAAAGTCTGGCATCCTCCTGCACTCTTTCCTGTTCTGTTTCCTCTCTGGAAAATGCTGGAAAGCCTCAAGGCCCATCCTTGTCTGCCAGCATATCCTGGCTCACTTTAAGCACTGGATGTGCCACCTGTACACATTTTTAGCTGTGAACACATCTGAAGCTTACATGGGTTTTAAGAATGATACCATTTTCATAAATGAAAAGGAACATTTTTGGAAAATATTCACACTTCATGTGTTTTCTGAAAGCATCACTTAGATTTGCAAGATCCAAGAAATTAAGATTGCAGCTCTTGATTGTGATAGCACTAACCAGGCAGTCTCCAAATAAGGTTTGGAGTTCATTCAAAAAGTAAGAAAATCGCAGCAGTATCCAGGTATGGAAGGAATGGTACTGAAAAAGCCTCCAAAATTGGATGTAGTGACTTTCCTGGTGTCAGACCCAGGGTTAATTTGATTTGTTCAGTGCCATATGTCCTTTCTGACTAACCATGTAGTACCTGTGACATCTTGACTCTTTCTGACAGTCCCTCTATATTGGGTGGATTTGTATGGCAAAAGTTCACCAGACCCTTTTCTCTGACCTGCCTGCATGAAACCAGTTTCAGAATCGCATATACTCTCAGGGAAACATTTATCCTGTACATTCTCTCACACCTTTTGCTCAAAAGAACAGAGTTTTTGAGTGTGTCTGGTAATAAAGGGAGCAATTCTTCAACATGAAGATGGTACAATCTTCTTTTAGTGTCTCCTGCCCTTTTTTATGAACCTACCTGCATGTTTGATAATAAAACAGATCTGCTGATGGAGATGAAAACCTTTCACAGAAGACAGAGAAATACAAAGTCTTAATGGTGTTGTTAGGATCCACAATAAGTAGGAATGTAAAAATAAGTTTATGCTGACATTTTTTCACAGTATACAAAACACTAAGATTTTCTTGGAGAACACAGCATCACTTAGCATTTCATAGAGCATTTTGGTTTTGATGTGGCTGGGAGGAAGAAGTAATCATCTTCTCAGAAACTAAGAAGGAGAGAGCCCGTGGTAAGCGTACTCTTTATAGTATGGCACAGTAACACTGGAAAACTGCCAAAAGCACTTTTTACATCAAGAAGGATTAGAAAAAAGTCTACCAAGCAGCTATAGCAGAAAGCCCCTATATGCAAATAATCAAAAGAATTTTCTGTCTTAAGAAAAAAAAAGAGTACTTCTTTAAAGAAGCTTGACATGTAAATACTATTGAGATTTCTTATAAATCCTCAGAAACTGAAATGCAAGGAAGAGAAGGGTCATGCAGGCAGAGGTTTTTTATTCAGAGTGAATTTCCCAGTGTCAAACACTGCCTTATTAGCCATGATACCAAGACAGAAGCATGATGTGGTTCCTGCCTTCTGTCACTCTGCTTGCTAGTCACTGCAGCCATTAAAATGCCAGAAAGAAAGGAGTCACAGAAATAATGCATATATTGGATCGATCTATCCCTTCAAGAATTGTACTTGTTTTGTTCATTTCTGAGGATGTTTGTTTCTGATATTTATGGCTGAACATCTGTTTTATCATCTCTGGAGAAAGTTGTGCAGAATAAATTCACTGTCATTAAATACAGAGCAGTGTTGAACTACTCCACTCCCCAGTTCAGAACACTGCTGTTATTTCAGGGCTTGAAATGTTTCTCTTCATGGCTAATTGATCATGATCCATGTGACAGCTTCTTCTCTCCAAATAGGAAATATCACTAAGGGATTCTTTGCCTTTCTTGAAGTCTGTGTCTTTATCTTGAAAGTTGTCTGTTCTCAGCTGGGCAGTGGTTTTGATGGAGTTAATGGTGAGGTGGAGCAGGGATTAAAACACAGCCCAGACTGCCCTGTCAACCCAGAAAGCTGATTTCAGTCATCACCCAACCTGCCATAAAACCCAGGGACAAAGGAGCCAAACATCCCTAATCAAATTTGAGAAGAGAGAGTATCTACTCAAGGGAGAATTTGGCGTATGCAGCCCTCATGGAGTGACAGATACACACATGGCTTCTGGTGGGAGATGGCATGAAGCACCCACGATGCTGCATTTGCTGCTCTGTGGCTTCCCAGCTGGCTCTTGGAAAACCAATTAGCACCTTCATTTGCCAGTTAGCAGCCCCATTAGAAATGCCCTGGTGAAAAGGCATCTCTCAGCCTGACATGTCATTGCTAGTTACTTTCTGTGACACGTCCCTGCTTGTATGTGATGCTTTAACATGGTCTCCCTCTGTATCTGTCTCCCTCAGCTCCTGCCTCCCAGCAGTCAGCCTGTCAAAGCTGCCAGGCTTTGCTTTCTTCCATTATTCAAAAGAGCGCCAGGGACAACCTCTTTTAAATTGCTTTGGTCCTTTCTCTCTCCAGACCAGATCCTTCTCCACTTCCCTGTGCCCCACATCTTCCCGTGGGCTCTGCTTGCCTCTGTGATTAGAATTATCTGATGCTGATCACAGCTGATCACAGCAGCCAGGCACGAGGTTGCCAGGAGGTAACAACTTCACAAGACCCAGAGAACAAAAAAAACAACAAAAAAAAACCCACCAAAACCAAAAACAAACAAAAAAAACCCAAAAAAAACCACCAAAAAAAAAAGAGAGAGAGATATAGCAGCTAGGATTTTTAGAAATAACTGAGCATCCTGTTTTTCGTTAAATTTTAATGGACATGAAGGTCATAGACTGAGCTCATGATCCCGCTTGTGCCTGAAAGAAAGAATACAAACTGAAAACACTGTGATTTTATTTTCACTTACTCTTTCTTTCTTATCAGTTACAGCAACTGGATTCTCTAGCATGGTAGACTGATATTTGTTTTTTAACATTTTCAAAATTAGTACTATTTATTTTATACTGGGTAGAAATTATTTTCTGAAAAATGTTTTAAAAATCAGCTGCACAATAACTAAAAATCATAAGGTTGGAACAGAAAGCGAACACAAAGTTGGCAGATTTTGGAAGCAGAAGCCTGAATTCTGCTCACCATTCTGCTCACCAGCTCATCATTCACCTCAGAATTCATATCAGTGACCACCCTAAAATATTTTTACAGTGTTGGGGCCCCCAGCCTGAAACAAGAGATCTCTGATTCTTCCTAGGTACATTTCCCATTAATTTCCCTGGGGTGTGTTGTCCTGCCAGAAGCAAGACAAACTTCGTGTGTCTGAACATACTGTTCAAAATCCCTTCTTGTGAAAAATTAAAATTTCTGAATGTAGCCTGAGTTTTTCTCTATCACCAATGACAAAGATAACAGAGAGGACATAACACAATACTTTTCTGCCTTAGAGGACCTCTCATTTGGAAGTTAATAACTATTTGAGTAAAAATGATTACACTAACGTGCATACTGGAAAGATAAACAAGGGGTTTGTAAACAAAAGAAAATTTTTCCTTTTTAGATTGGATCCTGCCAGTGTTTCCACCGCTAAGAATTCTTGCTTACAGAGGAGTTTCTCAAAGACCTACCTGGGCACTGGGTGTGTGATGTTTCCTTTGTATTCAGCACTACTGCAGGAAGGAAAACTAATTGAGAAAATTAACATGTAGTGCTCAAGGCTGAGGCAATCAGATAAATTCCTTCTGCTTCAAAGCAAGCTGAGACCTACTCAGGAGCTCATTGTGCCTGTACAGTGACACTTTTTATCAGTGTTTCCCTACTCTAATGAAACTTCTTCCAGGATGGCCCTCAGAATTGAGAAGCTAATTCACTTTCTTTTGAGTCTATAACCTGCAGAGACTATGATCAGCCTTTCTGAGAGGAATAACAAGAGGAAAAATAGCTGGAGACAGCTCCAAACTGATGCTTGACATCTTAATAGTGACTTTCTCATAACATCTTCCGCCTATGTCTTTACTTGCCAAATCAGGCACACAATTAACAAGTGCTGAGGACACAGACAGAACAGAACTGCAGCTAAATTACACATTTTGTTTATGTTGCTTTATCTTATCCCTTTCCTTGTGAAAAATAATTTGATGTTTTCTCAGCATCTTAATTCCAATTTGCTCCTTTCTTCATTTATTCTTCAAAAAATCTAAATGCATATTATACACATTGAGATTTTCCTCCTTAGCATTACTTCCCTCCTTTCTACCCCCAGACCTTTTTCTTTTGTACTCCTATCTAGCTTGGTTCCCAAGGCACAATTTGAGGGATGTTTTGGTGGGTGCACAGTGGAATAAGTGCCATGGAAAGCAGGAAGCAAAGTGGATTGAGAAAAAAAAAAAAAAAGAGGAAAAAATACCTCAAACAAAGCAAAAACAAGCAACTTAAAAAGCAGAGGTTTAGGCTGCCCAGTCTTTATCCTGGCAAATGCCCTTGCTCATCTCCCTTGCAAGGAAAGAGAAGAACAGAAGAATAAAGGAGGAGAGAGAAGTGCAGAAGGTACCCCAGTCATCACTAGCAGCTTGATCCCCAACAAGCCTGAATTTCCAAATGTGTTCACACATCTGCAGGAGCTTTGCTCTGTAGGTATAGACATCCTTTTTCAGCTGGTGCTGCACAAAGTTCACAAGATCACAGGAGCCAGGCCAAAAAGTAGTGGTCACAGCACTTAAATGAGATGCTTCTTGATTTTGCTTTGGTTCTGAGAAATACATTTTACCTCCAAATCCTCTAGATACCCTTTGATGAAGCCAGGCATGTCAATGCAAAGTTATTTTCTTGCTTTTACTGTCATTTTAAGTCCTTCATCCATACCTTTTTCTTCAAGTTAAAAGCTTTCTCGGTTAACAGCTGGCATTCCCCTCAGATCTGGAGCTTAGTGCTTGCCAAAAACCATCTTCTACCAGAAGGGAAGAAAGCAGGTGAAAACTCACAGCTTGAAGTTTTTTTCCTTCATACCTTCCGCTTGATGTTATACTGCCTGGGCATACACAATAACCTCTTTGCCTCCAAGTTTAAATGACCCCAATGCAGAAAACAAATCAAGGAACAGGGGAGAATTATTATTTTGTTTTGAATGACTCTTTGGCACAAAGGTGTCAGCCGGCTTCATTTATTCATAAAAATACAATGCTATCTGATATACCACACATGCAAACACTTTTAAAGCTTATGCCTCAAAGTTTGGAAATTAGCAAATACAGAACTGCTTACTTGGTCGTCGGATGTTATCCACATCTCAGCAGGATCTCTAATGGATTTTCCACATCATTTAATATCTTGCAAGATATAAAAACACGTTGTGTCATTTTTCAGAAGCAATTAAGCTAAAGTTATGATTTGAGGCAAACTGCCTCCCACTTCATCAGGAAGCAATATGTTGCCTTTGCCAAAGCTTAGCCTTCACAAAGGGGACCAATACAAGAAGTCTAAAAAGTGAAGCTCAAGATCTGAAGACATTTGTAGAATAGCTCCTTTAAGGGCAAATGCTACAAGAATGGATGAAAACAGACCCCGGATTTCCCCTGTTTGGCGCTACAAGCAGTGTGGGCACAGCCAGGGTCATGCACAAGCAGCACAGATCATGCATAAAGAAACACCTCATTCTGTCACTCTGCCTTGTTGATTAGCTCAGGTGAGACACTAACACATCAGCACAGCTCCCAGAGCTCCACATGGACATCCAGGTTGAACAAGCAGAGGATCCAGAGCTCCTCTGAACCTGCCCATGGAGACAAAGTCTGTGCCCACTCAGTCCCTGGGGGAAGCTGTGTGGATCAGAGCCCACACTAAAAAGTTTTACTGGTTATCACAAACATTTTGCTCTCAGCAAGGTGGTGGTTGGGATAGTGAAAACACCATGGAAAACAAAGGAAAGCAAGGCCATGGCCAAGCTCCATAGGATGAGGACTAGCCAAGAGTGGAGCAAAGATGAATATCAGGAGATGCCTGGAAATCACTACTTAAAGCTGTCCAACAGCTTCTATGAAATATCTTTAAATGGACATACAAAATGCATGCACATGCTGAGCCAACTCACTGATAAATTGACAGCAGCTATTGGTCACACTAAAGGCAAAGTTTCATTTTAGTCAATTTTTAGTTTATAGTACTCTAAATCATTTTGATCTCATGCTTTTTTTATGCTTTCCTCTATGAAAAAGCTGAAATATTTTGTTAAAGTTGAATGGAAATCAGCTTATAAATTCTGATCTGACATTAAAACACAAGAACTTTGCAAACCTAATTATACATATTGAGAAAATCTTAGAGGCTGGTTAAAAACCATTCCTGCCCTGGAGACCTTTCAAGCTTATGAAATTCAGGAGATCAACAAAGGGCAGAACCGTCATGCTCATTTTGCACATTTCATTAGGTCTAAAGAACCAGCCAAATGTGTGGTGAGGAGGAATAGGGCAGGGTAGGAGGTCTGGCTCGTAGCCTTACAGTCATAAGCATTTGCAATGCAAATTTCTGACATGCAGTAAAGTTGTTATTACAGTTTGATCAAGAGAGAGTTTTAAAATATATGAACTGAACAGTTTATGAGTAACCTCTTTTCACAGCTTGTAGTTAGTTACAGTTTCAGTTCCAGTCCAGAGAGCAAGAACAATCATCTCAGACTCTGGCATTAGGTCCAAATGGGATATCAACCATCCTGCTTTAAAACACAGCACAACCTGTAAGTGCTGGAGTTTCAAAGAAACTTCCCAAAATACAGAGGGTTTTGGCACTTGTCTGAGACTCTGTTTTTCCACAGGGTATAAGGCAGAGTGCTAGGAAGGGACACTAAATTAACATCACTTATGAAATAGTTCAATACTCTCTTTTCTATGCATCCCTCCATTCTTCAGATCAGGTACTTCTATTCCTAGTGGAGGGTTCAGATATATCTCATTTCAGATATATATATCATTTCAGATATATCTTACTTCTTTATACTTGTCAGAAGTGATGTGGTCTTACAAGGCGAAAGAAATACATCAGCCAATCTTACTCATCCTTTCTTGAGTCTATAATTTTTCTTCTTCTGCATAATTTATTGCTTCGACTGCTGTCACTAGTTAAACAAATGACAAGATCTGTCACCTTTAAATTTCCTGTAATGATTTAATAGGGCTTTTTTAACTCTTTAAATGTATTTATTCCAGAGTGAGATCAATCCCATAAGATAATGGCAGTTTTAGACATACAAAGGACAAGGCATTTTGTAGCTCTTTATATTCATTTTGCAAAAAATCTCACTATTTTTGCAAAAGCTAAATGGAATCTGATAATAAAGTCTTTTACATTCTATTGTATTACAAAGAGCTACACATGACCCTGTTCACTAAATGAAAAGAGAAACATATATGTTTTTTAGACACAGACAGGAAAAAAATACAACCTGTAAGTTTGCTGGGATCAGAGTAGAAAAAATCATTGGCAAAAATCATGAGCATTTGGCATTGTGAGATGAAAAGATTGAAATCCTCCTTAATTTTTAGGCATCTTAAAAGAGCACGTACTGCTCAGGATGCAAGTGTGGCACCTCAACACCAGCAGTGAGTGCATCTTTTGCAACCTGCACACGGCAGCTCAAAAATCAGTTTACAGTGACTTCATCTGGACAAAAGAGAGATTGTAAAACCCTCATTTTGGAAATCAAATAAGAACAAAGTGAAAGGAGCAGCTTCACAGGCTGAGAATTACACGCTGCAGAAATAATTGTTACAATGAAATAAAATAGTTCTTTCCTAGACCTAATTATCTTAGTTAATGTAAATCTTATTGTCAGTCCACAGCAGAGCATCCTCATGAGGAAGCTGTAACTGCAGTGAGGTCTCCCCTCAGTTTCCTCTTCTCCAGGCTGAACAGACCAAGTGTCCTCAGCCTCTCCTCACACGGCTTCCCCTCCAGGCCCTTCACCATCTTTGTTGCCCTCCTTTGGACACTCTCTCATAGTTTAATGTCTTTCTCATATTGCAGGGCCCAAAACTGCACACAATAATTAAGGTGAAGCAGTCTCAGTGCAGAGCAGAGCAGGACAATCCCCTCCATTGCCTGGCTGAGGATGCTGTCCCTGATGCCCCCAGGACAGGGATGTCCCTCCTGGCTGCCAGGGCACTGCTGGCTCAGGTTCAGCTTGCCATTGACCAGGACCCCCAGGTCCCTTTCCCCAGTGCTGCCCTTCAGCCTCTCATTCCCGAGTTTAAACACAACCAGATTTGCCTCGTCCCAGGTCTGAATCAAAAGCCTTGATTTCTATCAGGAATATAATTACAATGTCAACACCACTCTACAGTCCTTCTGTATCAAAGTTAACTTACCAAAATTCACAGTCAACTTAAAATAGTCAACTGAAAAACTACCATATTAATGAAAAGGAGAAACTGCAATCAGTTCTACAAAGTTTGCTAAAACTTATAATCTGTGTCCAGATCAGTGTAACTTGGACTGGAAGAAGATTGGGGTTTTTTTTTTAAAAAAGTCAGAACACACCAGTTTTATAAACCACTATTGCATTGCTCTCCGTCTGTCCTGTTTGATCATTCTGTTCCTCCTGTGCAAATGACTTCTCCTCTTGCTGTTCCCCCACAACAGAGCCCGTCACCTCCTTTCTGCCAGCTCCAAAAGTGCTAATTACTCCTTTTTTCTTTCTTGTCATCTACTGTATTAGTGTAGTTAAATTAAAATATGAGCAGTTGTCTCTAACTTTTGGTTAGCATTGAGTTTGTTGCTTCTTTGTCAGATACCATGAAAGCACTTGTGCCAGAAAGCTTTTTATATTAGCATCAGGCTGTTTAATAAAACCTGTTAAATCTCCCTACACTTGTTCTCTTATGTTCTTAGTACAGCTACAATAGAGAACAGCTGTTACTACACATTTGTAGGGCAATTTCTGAGTCAATTGAGCCAATCCTTTACTGTAAAAATAAGTGAGATCCACTGCATTCTGTCTTGTTTAGACTTTTCTGCTAATTAGGATTTTGTTTGATTCTCTCCACTTTAAATAAATGACGCATTTTAACAGTCATAATGGGGGGTGTTTAGCAAAGTTAGTGTCATGCATTGAGCCAAAATTCATTAGAAGGACCTTCTGTGTTAGGCCTGTAAATTTACTTTGAGTCAATTTTCTATTCAGAACAAGAGCCGACAAGATTTTTTTTTATGTATCTGATTGTTTTAGATATGGATTTTCTTATACTTTTGAAACTTGTGGTAAACAACCTATATATTAGGCTCTGCAAAAAAAGTTTCAAAGCTCTGAAAGAAAAAATTGCAAACTTCTTAGGAGGTAGTCACATAGGGATATATAGGAATATAAGTATTAGTGTCAGAAAAAATTTTTACAAAATAATTAATTTTCTGCCTGAAGTAGCATGTTGTACTCCACACACAATGTGTTCATTATTAAACATTTACATTTTGATTTCTCTGTCATTATCTTGTCTCTTGCATTTTGGTAGCTGTCAGAGTTTGTAGAAGGAATATGAAGAATTGAATCTGTAATATTTGTCTGTTTGCTGTATGTCTTTGCATTCATCTGGAAAGTGCAGAATGACTTTACAAATATTTTTTATCTAGGTCTATTGAGAAGAGTTTTCAATGAGGCTCTTTGTCATTTATGTGCTGCAATGTAAGAGGAACTCATTTAGTCTTCTGTACATAGAGTGTGTCTTTTAACACTTATTTCTGTAAAGACTCTTTGGTAATGGGTAATTAGGGATTATTGGTATGGAAGTGGGAAAAAAAATTAGAATAAACCCATGGAAAAGAAAAGGGATAAAATGGAAACTGAGCTCCCAATTAACTGCCCTTTAAAAACCCATCTTAAAGAAATATCTTAGTGATTCAGACTTCCATGCAATACTAGATCCCTGCAAGGCTTTCACTCCTTCATCCCTCCTCCTCTTTGCTATTTTCCACATTTGCTATATTTAATCTCTGATTAGATGTAATTGCTGGGTATCAGGCAGGGGTCACCTTGAGTTTGAACAGCACCTAGTTCACATGAGTCCTATTCTTAGTGGTAAAGTTATTACTGGATGTCATAAGATCACCCTCAAAATAGCGCTTCAAGAAATCAATCTCTTGGGTCCAAGTCCTGCACAGACTCTGGCAGAATTAATTGGACTATTGGAGAGGCATGAAGTAAAATAAGTGCAAACAAGTCTTTGCAGAATCACAGATGCTCACTGGAGATTAAGAATATATTCTCAGCTGCGTTTCAGAGGCAGAAGTCTAAGCATATGGAGCAGGGATGCTGAACTTCTGTTACTTAGCATTTATGGAATGAGCAACAGTGAAGACACTGTGAAAATGTGTGAAGTAGAGAACTAAACCTTTTTCATCATATTTTTCACCAAAGAATCATTCAAGACAATGGAACTGATTTCATACTAAAGATGCAAGGTATGCTGTCTTTCTTTATGGAAAGTTTCAGCTGAGTGGAAAAAAAAAATTAAAAAACTCCACCACATTTTCAGTTAGGGAAATTATCCTTGGGTGTGGGTGTAGATAGAAAAATAAAAGTAGCACATAAGATTAAACAAGGAGTAGGAGGAAATGTCTGTAGAGAGAAAAGTAGAATTTTATCTCCTTAAAGTTCAAAGTTAAAAGATATCTGAAATACCATCAGAGATAACATCAATCAAGAGAATGCAAAATTAGGAAACATGCCTTGGTAATTTGTCAATAGGGGTCAAATTCCACTTCAGTTTTTCCTGCCCAAAACTGAGACTGTTTTCTTTTGACAGTGAAAAATGTTCTATTGTCCTCAAGTAAATTTGCTCTTCTTTATTTGTTTGTATTTTGTTTTCTTATTTTTTGAGCTTTATAATAAAAACAGTCAAGAGAATCATTAAACTGCTGGAGGAGGGGCCATAGCCATCAGATGACTTGTACTAACTCTCAGGATGTGTGTTGTCTAAATTCATTTCCTGCCTCCAAAGCTCAAAAGGCTCAAACCTACAATTCCTGCCTCCCAAGAGAAAGACCTCAGAAGGCTCCACATTTTTTTAAAAAATGGAATGATTCCAGCATGAAGCTGTTTGAAGTAAGATTTCTTTTCACAAGTGGTGAGAATGTTTCCAAGGAATTAGGAGACCATTCAATCTCTTCAAATAGCTGGGCAGCACAAAATCTCTAAATATGATAAAATATGGTAATATGGAGGGATCTTTCAGGGACAACTACTCATTAGCATAACAGAATAAACCAAAGGCAACCCAGCAGGATAATTAATGTACCACCTTTTCTGGCCATAGGTACCCAACACAGAAATTCATGTAGCCCTGTGGTGGGAGTCAGATGGAGATGGCAGGGAGCGCAGGAGTGGGAGGCAGACTGCTCAGGAGGAAGGTCCTGGCACTTCACCCACTGCCACCTCCTCACCTGGCCAGAGAGAGCTCTGACAGGGCTCATCTGTGCACTTGGAGCTGTTGCTCTTCACTTTTCCAGCTCCTGCTGTTGCAGGACCTCCTTTTCCCCTCCTCCTCTTGTTTCCATTGGTTTCTGGTATCTACAGAAGTTTTACAGCTCTTCCCTGACGTTGGCTAAGCTCTGGGCCAAGACTTTTCTGGCTATCTTTGAAGTACCAAAGCCCCAGGTGATTCTCAGAAGGATATTTCAGCAGTGTTGTGCTGCAGCCAGACAAAGGAAGAATGGGAAAGAAAAACAGGAGCATTAGAAAGCCTCTGGAAGAAGTGGAATTTTCTTGAGAAAGGGAGAGTAAAAATAAAAAACTGTGATTCCTACTGAGTATTTTGCCTCTGACTTCAACTTAAATAATATCAAAGGACACGGATTTTGCCACCGTGGGTATGTAATTCCTGACAGTAACCATAACCATCAGTATTTTCACTCTTGTGTCAGTCAGTATGACATTGTCCCTGTTACACACTCACAACCTTTGGCTCAACCTCTTGGCTGCCCTAATGTAGACCCATAAAAACTTTCCAAGATGAGGGTGGAAGTCTTTCTAATTTAACCCAATACCCATGTCATAGCTATCCTGCCAGAAATATTTCTGCCTCTCTCCAGAGAAGCCAGATGCAGCCCACCATACCACCACACTTCAGTATTCAAATTGCAGGGCCAAAGGAAGTGCAAACACCTGCAAGTTCACTCCTTAGTGTGCTACCTCCACCTTTGAAGAAATCACTACACACCACTTTCCATCAAAACTACAGCATGAGCAACTGTGCAGAGAAAGGCCATGAATTAAGGACTCTGTTCCCATCATTGTCAGGTCAATGCTTCTTTTAAGTGCACTGCTACATTAATTTATGATAACAGACAGCTGTATGTAGTGTTCTTCCCTCTATACATTACACAGCAGCACAAATCTGACAAATAATTCAGAAGGAATTATTTGTAATGTTCATAATCATACTTACTCACAAATATGCCATCAAATGATCCCCCGCTGGCAGTTTAATAGCTTTATCTCTGATTACTGTTCCCATAAAAACCTCAGAGAAACAGAAGTGCCTGCATTTGGATGATAATATCACCAGCTATTTCAAAGACAACTAAAATTTTAAAACAATAAAGGTGTTTTTATTGTTCCCTACAGTAAGAGCATGACAGACTAACAATACCAGCATAAATTCAAGCAAAAACTCTCTCTAGCAGAAACTGAGACAGGAATCACTGGCCTAAGGCATTAGCTCAGTGAAGTATTCGTAGCAATCTTCATAACAATTCTTATTTCAAAGTAAAACTAGCCCATGTTAAGTTAAATTTGAGGTACCCTTTCAGTTTTAATGTGTTTCTTCTTTCAGATATCAAAGGTGCTTGGCATAGGGTTTTCTAAACAGTTTTCTACTCTCAGGGTGACACTCCACCCAGCACAGACACTACAATTACCAGTAAAGCACATCCCCTGTCATACAGCTTTCCTTTCATTCCAAAATCACGACTTTGAACTCTGTGCATTCCAGTGCTGGCTGTTATTGGTCACTTAGGGACACCTTGGTCTTCTCCTTGCCAACACAGAAGAGAAGGAGTCTCACTCAGTCAATAGCAGAGCTCTGGTGTTCCAAATACATTCCCAGGGCAGGGCAGGAGGACACACCCCACACATGCAGCAATGGGAGAGCCATCACTGGATGTCACCTGCAGTGACCTGGGGGAGAGGGCTGCTCCAGGCCTTGCTGAGTTATGGGATCTGGCTGTGGCTTGTGTGTGGTTTTTTTCTTTTATTACTTTGGGCATCTGCACTGCAGGTATGTAAAGGTGGGGGGAAAAGGGGAGATTAATTCCAACCTCCATCATCAACACTGTAGTTATAACACAGTAAGTAGGAAAAAAAATTTTAAAAGGGGGGAGGGACTTTTAAAGCAGTTATTTTATAATCACTATGCTTACTCCTCTTTAATTAGATGTCATTGGGCTGAACAGAGAATTATTATTAATAAAGAATGAGGAAAAAAACTTTTTTATTTTCCAGAACATGAAACCATGATGGTGATGCACTAGGGTTACTTCTAAAAGGTCCTATCTATTTGTCCTGTTATCACAGAGCCAAAATACAATCACGTGTCTGGCCTCCACAGTAACTGAAACTTCTTTGAACCTTGTTATCTAGCCCAGTAAAATATCTATGATGATATTACCAAAGTATCTCTATAAGGCAATGCTATATCTGCAAATTATGTTTTTCCTCCCTTTTCAGTCCAAGATGTGCCAGTAAAGGAATAGCTTTTTATCTCTGGAATTGTATCTCCTCTGCCAACAATCTGAGATGTTCTCACTGAAAAAGTTTTACTTGTGGAGAGGAAACGATGCCTAGCGTGTTTTGGGCATAAAAAAAGGAAATATGGAACTAATCAGTGGTCACAGTAAAAGGGCTGGGAAGCAGAAATTTCTATCCCACTGGAAATTTTAAAACTTGAAATGGCATTTGTTCTTAATTTGAGAAGAAAAAAAAATACATTTGCAAAAAGCTTAAAGTTAAAACACACAGAGAAAGAGTTATTCAAAACCATAAAAAAACTTTGTTTCAATAAGCTAAAACCACAGAAAATGGAAGTTAAAATGATAACTTGAAGGAACAAAATAGGAAATAGATATTTTGCCAAAGGATGCAATGAGCTGGAAAGAACCCTTTCCATTGTCTTTTATACAGAATCTAATCAAAACAGATACACTCATATGAAGCTTTTCAGTTGCTAAGCTATCCTCTCTGAATTTGCTAAATGACATTTCTCAGCAGCAAAACTCGCTCTCCAGTTTTTGAGCAGAACTATTTCAGGGGGTCATGCAGAAAAGTGGCTAAAATCTCCCAGGAACCATCCAGTATTGCCCAAGCCAGACTGACCTAAGAATGCAAACAGAGGAGGTTTGTGGAGAGAGGCCAATGGAGGTTTCCAGAGGCCAATGGGGACAGCTGCAAACACAGCTGAGGAAGAAGGTGCTCTGCAGGGTGGAAGTAAAAACAGCAATCTCCAAAGGTACCTGCATTTGTTGACAGGTGCATTAGCTGAATTTAGGTCATGGGAGAGAAAACACACCTGGTAGGTCCAAACACACATGGAGCCCCTGGTGACAAAGCAGCAAGGTCAGCGAGCTTTAGGGCTCATTACTGTTTGGTAAACAATTAAAGAAATAAGCAGCTTCAGCAAAAAAACAAGGCCAAGCCTTTTTTTTCTGTCCCATTTGATGCATATTTGCACCCTCTTCAGGTTAATGTTCCTGTTAAGGATCTGGATAATGAAATACAGATGTGCTTATACTCTTGATCATCTTCTTAAATAGGGATGCTGTGAGCATGTGGGAGATAGAGCTTTTGTTTAATGTAAATGTGATAACCTGAGAAAATGTTTTAAAATCTAAAATAATCAATTGTGATGAGCATTTGTCCAAAAAACAGAAATCCAGGCGTTGCTAACAAAAATGGAGAAAAAAATCTTGGGCTATTTCTTCGTCGGAAAAGAGTTGAGGAGGTGATATTGGGTCACAAAGTGAGTAAAAGTTAATGGAGTATGCTTGGTCCTCGGGAAGTGTTTGCATACGAATTGGAAGAGAAACAGCAAGGGAATTGTATCCAGTTTTAAACAACATACCCAAAGAGATAGCTTCAAAAAATGAAAAACAAAAAGCATTCTACAGAGTTTGGAAAAAAAGAAATCTTTGCAGAAAAGTGGATGTTTGGAATCTAAATTTTTTTACTAATGGGAATCACAGAATACTAGAATCGTTCAGGCTGGGAAAGGCCTCTATCAGGATCATCAAGTCCAAACATCAACTTAAGCACTACCACCATATTCACCACTAAACCATGTCCTCAAGAGCCATATCCACATATTTCTAAAACACTTCCAGACTCCCTAGAAAGCCTGTTCAAATGCTTCCTGGGAAGAATTTTTTCTTAATATCCTGTTTAAACCCCTCCTGACTCAACTTGAGGCCATTTCCTCTCATCCCATCACTTGTCGTCTGGAAGAGACTGACCCCACCTGGCTACAATCTCCTTTCAGATGTAGAGAGTAATAAGGTCTCCCCTCAGCCTCCTTTTCTCTAATAAAATATTTTTATTTGTGTAGCTTAGATTCATCTTAATTGCCAAAGTAATTCCAACTGACTGCACTATGTTTGTTTAATCTGTGGATGGTTACTGTGAAGTTTTGACCTGTGCTGAGTGAAGGACTGTGTTAGTGGCAGAATTATTCTTAATGCTGTTGGTCTAAAAATATATACAAAATATAAGCAGAGAATAAGGAACTAAGTTTTAAAACAGGGATGTAATGAGGGAGCAACTCTCACTGTTCTGTATTTCCTCCTGAATTCCTGAAGAGGTAAAGTAGTACCAGACTTCGTTCCAGACTGTAGAGGAAAAGGAAGAGGGAAGTTAATTGTCTTGTTCTGAGTGTAAGACAAGAATTTCAGCAGTTTCATTTGTAACTTCTGACCACAAACTCAAGTGGCAGGAGATTTTTCTCTGATGTCAGTGCAACACTGATAAGTCTTCACCAGTAAACTATTCTGCTTTGTATTCAGTCATACACCTGCCAATGCAGAGATAAGATGGAGCTTTGCCAAGTGGACAAAACCATACAGGCTCTGACTTGCATCACTTTTGTTTCCTTTAAGGGGAAAAAGGATATAGCAAAATGTATTTGTTGACTAAATAGAGCTTATCTCAGTTTCATGGTTCTACCCTACAGCACCAACACTGAGTACAATTAACCTCGTTCCAGACACACACTACTGAAATTGTCAACAGAAGCAATCCTGAAAATTTGGTCTATTCTGATCTATCGTAAGACCACAATGAAAACCACCAGGTGTAGCACTTTTCTGAATGACTGAGTGAACCAGTCCATGACCGGGAACCCTTTTATAGTCAGCTTGAAATTTATTTTTGACAACCATCCATCTTTTCAGAATAATAACCTTTAATTAGGGGCATGTAGAATTTGTGAAGTTTTGGTGCATGTTTACTTATGCACACTTGCATCTCACAGCCTTGTGTTAAACTGAGAGTCACTGCTGTATCCTCTGATGCTGAACTTGGCAGCCCTGTCATGTGTTACCAGTGAAAAGTGAAGATGATGAGGTTGGAGGAAAGCCTGCACATGTTGAACATGCCACAGGGACCAGATGGAAGCACCTGAGTAATTTGGCACTCTTCAGGCCGACCTACATTACAAAATTTTGAGGCCATCCATTTTGTTAAGGAGACATATGAGACAACAATGTGAGAGTCAAAGCAAGCTCCAATGTGTTTACATAATGCTCCACATTTTTGGAACATATCCTTAGTGACTCCTTTTCAAAAGGCTGAAAAGAATTTGGTTCTGATATATAACAGGAACTGACAATTGCATTTCCAGTATTTTTGCTACAGATTTGCTTTACTGCTTTGTGCTGAGAACAAAGATGCAGCAGGAGAGAAATCCACTTCACTCTAAACTGGCTACACACATAAAACCCTCACAAATATTTAACGAAATGAAATGAAATGATTTTGCTTGTAATTTGGGCAGTACAGCAACTTTCTGCAGCTCCTGTAAAAGGGTCTCCATAGAACATTTTTCATGCCTGCATCTCACATATCAGCAATAACTCATTTTTCTGATGTGTAATGGCTCAAGATTGTAATGTAAATTATACTCCACAATAAAGCTGAGATCTAAATCCTGGACTTTCTACAAGCCAGGGCAAGTCCTTTCAGCTCAGTCTCCTCAACTGGAAAAAGTGGGATAGAAATGATACTTCAGAGAGTCACCATGGTACCAGCCCATCAAGTATTCAGTGTTTTGTACAGAGCTCTCAGACAGCCATGGTTGGGTACTATTTTCAGCAGTGTCAAACACTAGGTTTATTAACAGGAGTAATCACAGGGCAGTCAGGAGGTAAAGGTTTAAAAAGAGACTTCAAAAGAATACTTACGTCTGTGGATACTGAAATTCCATTGTTTTGAAAATAAAATGTTAGGCCTCAGACAGCTTGCTCAGATATATTCAGGATTTAATTTAAAAAAAAACCTGTAAATTTATGTTAATGCTGAAAATTCTGACATCTTAATTTGACTGTCCTGTCCCAGCTGCATTATCTGTAATGTCCCATGTTTGCTTCCACAGAGCTCTTCATCTTTTGGTCAGTTATAAGTCTATGAGATGTCTGTCACTAATACATTAAAGAGTAGATTTAATACACTAATAGCACTAATACATAAAATAACAAAACAATAGCAGTAATACATTAAAGAGCAAGAGCTTATTCTCCTCTGCTCAACACAAGTATGTCAGATCCTGTTATACTGCTTACCCACTTGTAATAATTTACTTTCCTTGAGGAATAAAAGGGAGGAATTATTTTTTTAAGGGCTTAAAAAGGCTGCAGAGCCTTAGCATAGTTTTTGCAGCAAACACAGCTTTGTCTTTTGCTGAGCTTGCCAGTCTGCCTTTGCCTTCCAAAAGGGAATATTGAACCAGGAAGTATGAAACATGAAATATTTTAATTTTTGCTTCTTAACAACCTAACACAGCAAAAGACCACTCCCCAATGGTATAATTTGCTATCAAATCCTAGTAATACAATTCCAAATTTAGGGCTTATATTAAAATACAGTTAGGATTTTTTGGCATAAATTATTCCAATCACTTGCCTTCATGTATATTTACACTGCACAAGTTATCCTACATGTAATAGCAGTACTAAGAAGAAGTCATGAGAATATTAAGAAAACAAAGCATTCAGCATTCTGGAAGAATTGGTTTCTCTCTTATTGATTGCCCTACAGAATGCAATTATAGGCTTATGTTATACATCCTTCTGCAAACAAGGAGGGATGGTCTTAACTAGAGGACGCTTGGATCCCAAAAAATCCTCTCTGCTTCCATTCAAGCATTATCAGAAATAAGCTTTTAATTTCTCAGTGGATGTGTTAATGGCTCAGTGACTCCAACACTAAGGATTGCTATTCTATGAGCTGTGATCTGTAGCCCTACATATTGGAGAGCTTATATCTGAAGCCACAATTACAAGCGGAAAAATAAAGGAACAAATGTTATGGGCCTGGGTGTTGTGCCTGGGTCCCAACTGACATGTTATCATCCACCTGAGTGTTGCTCAAGTACCAAGGTTAAACGTACTCAGCAGGCAGGATCTGTATAATAACAAAATAGTTTCTAATCAGGTCAAGTTTTTTTTTGATGAGAACTTAACTTTCTTCCAATCTGTCATAAAATTTCTTTATATTAGTCAACTGATATGTCCTTCATGGATGAGTCCTTGTCTTTATTCTTAAAATCTTTCCAATACTTTGAATACCTTTGTTTGGAAGGTTGCAGCTGTGTTTTTTAATATTTTCCTTGCAAAACCAAGATATTCTTGTCTCCTCTTGGATGGATCCTGTCCTTTTCAGATTTACTGGGAGATGTGGCAATGTTCAGGTAAGTCAGTTCAAATATGATCTTGTTTCTCATATATTCCAAATACCAAATAGCCGTAATTTTCAACCTCAATATATAATTCATAGCTACAATAAAGACTTGATAGTTTCCTTCAGTTAGTATGAGTTTTTAAAAATTAGACAATAATATCACTCATGTTGTATTTACCAAAAATTAGTCGGAGATAGAAATCAGTTTATTAATTGTCACTGCTGCAGAAGGTCACAGAAACCATCATGTTAACAGATTAGTGATTTTATACTAGATGGACATAATTTGATTTAAAAACACTGACGAACTTAAGTGGTGGTTTCCAAGCAGAGTAAATCAGCAGGTGTACTTCTGAGAATAAATGCAAACATTGCTAATGTGCTTGCAGATTTAGGTAAGAAGCATTAGCAATGTTTCCTATCACATCTATTTTATGGTCTAAATAGTATTTTGTGTCAATTTGAAAGCAAAAATATATTTTTTGTTTAATTTCCCAGAGCTCCATTTGAATAAAATACACAATTCCAGGCTAAAGGTGCTAAAAGCATGCCTTAATGAGAAAAACATTTTTATCTTGACCTTTTTTGAGCCTATAAGATTTTTTAAAGAGAAGCTCTGTCTTTGGCCTGTTCAGAACTGAAAGTGCAGCTAATGCTCTGAAAATTATTAATGAATTGGGGTGTTGCAGAAAAAAATCCCAGCCATTTGGGGCAAAAGATACCCATCCCAGCCACATAAGCAGAATATAAACACCTAAACTCTTTATTTCAGCATTGATCCAACCTTCCAGACACTGGCTACCTGTGCAATTTTAGCACTAAGAGTGTATTTCACTGAATCCACATGCTTTTGTACCACAGTTCTTTTGTTGAGTCCCAAGCACAGCTGAGCACAGTGCCCGAGGATGCTTCCTGCCTGCTTACTTTGCAGCACCTTCTCCATCTGTGGAGAATTACAATTGGTCTTTGTGGACTCATTGACTTTCAATACCACTCCAGGTAAGGCACCATCCCCACCCTACGAAGCCGCTTCTAGGAAGATTTCCTCTGAATCAACTGGCTCAGTGCTGCTTGTGACAGTCATTTCTTGGTCTTCCCATGAATTACTGCAGAAAAGGGCTCAGCACAGTAATTCAAACATGCCTCAAGTGTCACAAATATAATACTGTAGAAATATATGTTAAAAAATTATCTGATTTAAACCACCACATCCATAAATTAAATTCTTTATTTCTTGTCCTAGTCTCAGAGGGTATGGAGAAAACTAATTATAGTCTGATTTAAAAGATCTCCCTGCTTGGAAACAAGAGTTCCCACTTTGCTTTCTCTCTGTAGTATTTGTTTGAGCCTTTGGCTATGACTCTGATACACCTCATATGTAGATCCAGAGGCTAACAGTGCTTCAGCATGAAAACATTTCAAAAGTGGGATCTTTCTTTCCTCAAACAAGTAAAACACCTTCATGCTGGGAAAGGCAGAACACAGTCAATGAGTTTACCCAGAAGCAGATTTTCCTAGCTGGAAAACGCAACTGGAGGAAACAGGAGTTGGCTGAGGGATTGTCAGCTGAGAACACAAATGCTCAGAGCTAGGAGTGAATGTGTTCTTCACAGCAGGACTCAGGGACCCCTAACTTGTTTCCAGCTAACTGATAGTATTGCAAATAGCTGTCTTGAATAATAATTGCCAGTGCCTAGTCATGAGGTACAATGCATGCTGAGATCAAAGAATATTGGATCTCAAGAGTACCACCAAGCTCATTGCACAAAATGATAAACTCATCCTATTAGGGAGGCTTCGTCTAGAGGGAACTGGTATCTCATTTCTAACCTTTTGCTGAGGGCCAGCTGGCAGCCAAATCTGCAAGCACAAGATGGTGCAGCTGCAGGCACAGCCCAAGATCTACAGTGTTGTTAAAAGCATCATTACAGAACAACATTCTGTTCGTGATGTCAGAATTACATCACCCATGCAGGGTACAGGTGGTTGGTCTAGGCCTTGGTCATGAGGATTCAGATGTCAAGTGAGTCACAGCCACTCAGAGAGTAAATATTGAATGATTTAAAATTCTGCATGTCAAAAGGTAAGACAAATCCAGCCTGTTGTTGCTCTTACCAAAGAAATAATCCAACGCAAATGACTCAGGGACACAGGACAGTGTAAAACATCATAGCAAAGGTGGATGGATAGCTTTACCATATGGAAATATCTGACTGTTTTGAAAAAAAAATGAATGTTCTAAGGATGAATTATGTATAGCATGAAATTAGCAGGAAAGCATATTCTTGCCAAATAGCCAAACATAAGTTCAAGCAAAGCTTTCTCCCATCAGCTGTATAAAGGGAAGGCAAAAAAACCCCAGAAGATCAGGACCAAGCTGTGCAGGAGAAGAAATTCCAGTTATTTTGTAAAGGCTTCAAAACTACAGTTCTAAGGGTGGAGAACATTGTGATTTACTGAATGATTTACTGAATTTGCAGTACATCTTACTCAGACATAGAAACCTGAGATTAAATATAAGGCCCTGTTTTAAACATGTAAATCACTGTACAAGACAGAGAATCAGAACTGACTCCTCCAGCCTCAATGAATAATCAGAATTCTGTACTCCAAGTATCTGAGACTTTGAAGTATCTGATATCTGATATTTGAATAATGTGCTGTTCCAAAATCTTCACAGCAAAATATGAATAAGTCTGAAAAAATATTTGTATACAATCTGCAATCAACGAATAAAGAATGTTAATTTTAAAGCTTTTATCTATTAACAGCAAACAACTACAGTATTTCAGAACTGTGTTCCTGTGACTGCAAGCATGATTTACAGGAGAATAAATAAGCAAATAACCCGAAAAACTCCTATTCAATTGCCCAGTATAGGAGTCTTTAATTTATGCGTTATACTAAGAAGAAGACCCTTCCCCATGGACTGACAGAGGTTGTTTCACCTTTGAAATAATTTTAAATTTGTGATTAAGAAGTGCAGTTCACAGTGCCACTTGGTCTCATTACGCAGGTTCAGGACTACAATGTCAATCTGTGCAACTAAGTTCAGTATAACTGTTGATATT
This sequence comes from Drymodes brunneopygia, assembly GCA_013400955.1. NCBI lineage: Eukaryota > Metazoa > Chordata > Aves > Passeriformes > Petroicidae > Drymodes > Drymodes brunneopygia. The sequence goes on along the minus strand of VZTZ01032122.1, from coordinate 1,121,409 downwards.
AATTTAGTTTTAACATCTCCTCAAAACCTCCATAATAGGCTGATCGAATTTTCTCAAGGTAATTTATCACTAGAGTACTATTATATCAAAAATTTAAAAAGCAGGGTATCAATTTAGACAAAAATGTGTTTTGAAAACAGTGGGAAAAGCTCTTTGACAGTGTTGAAATATCTTGTTTTGACATTTTCAGGATAAAAAAGAAGGGTAGGGAGTTTGCTAAGCAGGAACAGTGCTAAATGACTCTGTACAGTTCCCAAATCCCTATTTTGATAATTTCAAAGTTCTGTTTACAGTAGCAATTATTTATACCAGATTTCTGCAGTGTAGAAGTTATTTCTCTAGGAAATTAAAGTGTTTGGATAGGAACATTGAAAAACATAATCTTGACCCATCCATGCCTTAAAATTTTTTTCAGGAAAAGTATCAAATCACCAGTTATTGTCTATCATTTTCTAACTCTTCTTTTAGACAAAATGTAATTAATGCCAGTTTATGTGTACTGTCATCTTTAAGTCATTCTCATGAAGGTTCACCTTCTGATTGTCACACTCCCATTTCTGGACTATAGAGACCAATTTCATGTTGAATTTATGTTGCCTGAGTTCAGTAATATATTTTTGGTCAAAATACTGATCAAAATCAGTATTTCATCAGTTGAAACTCTGACAATTCAGTCCCTTTGCTGATCCTCAACTTGCATTGCAAAGACAAATTGGGTTTTTTAGCAAACAACATACAAGGTCCTGGAGTGAAATTTCAGGAAAGAAGGCACTTAAGTTCAAATATCTGTGTTCCTGTGCTGCCAACAAATCCAAATGCAAACCTATAACACAGACTGGATTTTAATGCAGAGTTTGTGAACAGTGTTAAGGACCAGGGTAAAGTCTCAGGGAATTGGTACTGTGTAAGTAGAGAGAGTGGACAATGAAACTGAAAGAGCTGAGAGGAGGAAAAGCAGCTGCCCAAACTGTATGTTAAATGAGTCTTCTGTCCTTTAGTTCTTTAGTCCCTATTAGTTTATTTTCTTGCAGAATGTACCTGGATGGTCTGTGCAATTTATGCAGTGTGGGAAGTAAGATTTAAAGTCAGGATGTTAGTACACACACAGATATGACTGTATAAATGACACTATCAGATTAAATTTTAATTAGTGTCAAGATCCTGTACAAAGGAGCCATCTGCCCTTGTGGGTACATTGATGTTTGTTAGGGGAAACAGAACAATAAACCAGCATATCTTCTACTGAAATGAAGTACTGAAATAACTATTCTGTTTCTAATTTTGATGAGGTCATCTGCACACTTGGAAGATTTATTTACAACTGAAATTCCTGAGTCATCTTGAAGATGCCATGGGGGTAGCATACAAATAATTTTTAAGAGACATGAAAAGACCTGAGACCATTAAATGTTATACACAGATTTATTAACAAAAATAAAAGAATATTGTTAAGGCAATTTCAGTTGGAAACTGATTTAGGACACCCAGTTTCATTAAGGCTCTCTAAGAAGTCTCATTCCCGCAGAATAGCCAAAGAGGCACACAACTCTTTGAGACTGCAATTAATCCAACTTGTGCAATGTAATTGCCAGGTCTCAGTGTAATTGCTCAGCTGTCTTCTAGCAGCTGGCTTTAAAACACTGAATCTCTTTTAGACAGCCCTAGTCTTATGCACTCAGAGCTGATTTTGAATTGTGATTCCTGTATTCAAAACAAGAAAGCTTTTGCACAAGTAACCTGACAGATTAAAGAGGACTGTAGTTATGACCTAAATGCCCTGTTTTATAATTCTCTGTGGGTTTTGCTCTGTGTTTGAATCTAGCATCTGTGCACATATCTGATTTACTGTCAGTCATTCCTGCATCACCTGAAGAAAGTTCTCACACTACAGGTGGTTGAAAGGAGATTCAAGGAACTTCTGTGGTCTTATCTAATGACAGGATGGAGACCGCTTAACATGTTTGCTCATGTATAACCTGATTTTCTTGTTATTGACTTTCCAGGTCACATCAGGTATGGGTGATATCATTCCATAGTCTCATTCACTTTCCTATATTAATCCAGAAATTTGGCATTCACTGTTTTTTGAGGCAACAAAGAGCTGAGTTATCTCAACAGGACCGACTGAGGTAACACAGGAACTAGAACACACACATGGCCTGAGGGGGAGATATATTCACCGGTTCAGATGACAAGATTTAGGCATCTATAAACAGATATTTCCAGATGAGGAGTCTGGAATTTGGAACTTATTCTTCAAGAATTCTCTCTACTCATTCCAGGTAGCACAGAAGTCTGAAGACATTTTTAACACAGTTCAGTAGAAGTTCCTTTTCACCGATAATTACAAGTTCCTTTCAATGCCACCAAAAATAAGCTGACAAAAATGCATAAGTATTACTTAAATTAAAGAAGCAGCAAGGGAGGTTGCTTGCATTGACATGACAAAACACTCAACAAAAACACTTGAAGTCAAGTGCCTATCAATTCTTTTTTGCATTTCAAAGATAGGCAGAAGTATCTGCATCTTTTCTAGAATATATTAATCTTCAATGACACATAAATAATAGTGAATGGATAATTTCATTGTGTCGTGATGGAAAGTGACATGACATCTATGAATCAGTAAGTCAGATATGTACACATTATAGAAATGTTGTGATATATGATGGGAGGAAAGCACAAAGTAACTACCAGTATCAGCATTAATTTGAGAGGGAGCAAAACTGAGTTTGCAGATGCAAAACCCTGGCATTTTACACTGGACCATTATGAATTAAAAAAAACAGTCTTAGAGAAGATTTAGTAAGTTTTGCTCTTCAGGTACATAAGTACTATAGTTTAGTTCATAGTTATGAGTTCAGAAATCTGATATTTGGATCAAGGGTCCACTTGTGTTTGAAAAGGAAATAGCCAAGATGTCCCACCCAATAGATCTACCCATGCCATCCTCTTAAGGCCACGGTGGCAACAATGCTGAAGGGTACCTTGAAGGATTTTACTCATATAACTACAAAAGGCAGGGGAAAAGAAAATCAGAATGTGAAATGATGTTTAGTTAATTCTAATTCCAAAAAGGAGAAGGATTCAAGCAGAGGAGGAGCAGATCCACCTGGACAGTGGTGCTGCACTGGGACAGGTAACAGAAGGGCAGGGGAGGGTCCAGCCATGAAGGTTTCCAAGACTCAGCAAGACAAAGCCAGGACTGACCCATGGTCTTGTTTGGAGTGGACAGTTGGACTGGACACCTTAGGAGATCCTGTCCAGCCCACAGTTGTATGATTCCAAGAAGATATTTTAGAGTGAGACAGGTACCAGAGAAATTCAAACAATTTGCTGTTGTTAACCCATGAAATACAAAACACATTCAGGTCAAACTGAAGGACTCCCTTGAGTCTAGAGAATTAGCTTCTTTACCTTTGAACATAAATGCACACAATGTATCAGAGATGCAATCAGAATGCTATTGAAGCATTTCCTTGCATCTCATGATGAGGAAATTCCAAGAAAACTTTCAGTTATTGAAAGTAACCGCATTGAGACTTTCAGCTCTAGCTTGTATTTCCTTCTGCTGCTGCTCACCTCTTAAAAAAGCAGGTTACAGAGAAAAGCCAAAATTTTTCAAGGAGATGCTTGGGCATCTGTATTGATGATAAAAGGCCAAAAAGACCTTTATAAAGTTTAAACTTTATAAAGTTTATTTACATTTATAAATGCAGTAACTCCATTGCAAGAGCAGTGTCTGTCTTTTGGACATCTTGAAGTCTTCCATTTTCTTGATACTTACTTGTACATAGTTGGCATCTAAAAACAAAAGGAGGCTGATTCAAGCAATAAACAGTTGGTTTATGTGTTGTCATAATGTTGTAATTATTCTGTAATGCCTTTTGCTTTCATATCATATCTTTCCCCCATCCCTTGCCTTTAAAAACAATATCATCCAACCAGGCAGTAGAATGGTAGGATGGGACTGTAGTAATGTCATATACAGCAGGAATAATTTACCCCCAAATCAGGCAGCTTCAGGAAACACCATAGACTGAAAATTATTCCTCCTGTCTTCAAAGTGAATAATTTTCAATCATCCTGCCATTCAAGGTCGATTCATAAAATGATGTTGCAGACACATAGAGAGACTATATTTGCAATGTATGTTATTTGCAGTAGATAATGTGACTCACGACATCAGTTAATAGGGAGACAGACCTGACCCTGTTCTTTTGGCAGATTTTAAAGCAGGCATGTGACCTATGCCTAATGTGTTATTCGAACTCATTTAAAAAATACTGCCTTTTAATATTTATAAAAGTAAAATATTTATTAAATATATATTAAAGTATATTCCTTTACTCACTTCAGACACGTGGATGTCTGGCTAATGACGTGCTGACAAATGATCTGCTCTGTTGTAAATGGGGCATACAGAGGTGGACAGGGTATTTATATTATTTATCAAGTGACTTTTCTACCAGAGTCAAGGAATCTTGGTAAAACATATCTAGAGTGAAATATAATTGTGGTGTGCTTGTGAAAAACAGTTCATAAAGTAGGCTCTGCTTGCTCCTGTGAGCACACCATTGGAATGAGCTCAATATTTTATATTGATATCATTCAGTGTAACTATTTTTATTTATTTCTTTATTTATATATCCATTTCTGTCTCTCCAGATACATTTTTGCAGAATTTAAAAGCATACTAAACAACATTGATAATATCAATGAAAATATGTTAAAAATGTGTGGATCCTTCTTCATTGAATTCCTGCTGAGTTTTATATATAAAAGACTCTCTTGATTTCTTCTGACTCATAACTGTGCCAGTCAGGGACCAAACAACTGAATTCAGTTATACAGCCAGAGATCTGGTGAATGAAAGACCTGAATAAGCCCATAACCAGCATACAAAGAAAAAAGAGAAGATTACAGTAATAGTCCCCTTAATAATGGTCCCCTTATTACTAAGTCATGTTTTCATAGAAGCATAATTTCCTTTCCTAGAGTGAATGGTAATCTGTCACAACTAGAAATCTCATAAATAAAAATCTGCTTTCTGGGATTTTACATTCTTATTCAGTTTTTGAGTGGATTTAAATATATTTTTATATATGTGTGTATATATATATATAAATATATACACGCTAAAGAGTCGAAATAGGTGAAGGCAGTATTCATTTGCATAAATAAATAAACCAGCAATACTTTCTTAAATATTATTCCTCTTCCCTGCTCATCGTCATTCTTTCCTTTTATTTTCTTTTTTGAGCCACCTTTGAGTCGCCAGAACTTCCCCAGTGGGCTGACACCAACACTGCTCACAAACTACAGCTGTGCTTGAGAGCAGCACCAAAACTCTGGGAGGGCAGGTCCTGCTGGGCTGGTTCTGGCACAGCACAGAAGGTCAGCTCAGCTGCTCCAGCCACAGCACATTGACAGGCAAAAAGGAACAATGTTAGACAGGAATGGGCAGGTANATTTATTAAATATATATTAAAGTATATTCCTTTACTCACTTCAGACACGTGGATGTCTGGCTAATGACGTGCTGACAAATGATCTGCTCTGTTGTAAATGGGGCATACAGAGGTGGACAGGGTATTTATATTATTTATCAAGTGACTTTTCTACCAGAGTCAAGGAATCTTGGTAAAACATATCTAGAGTGAAATATGATTGTGGTGTGCTTGTGAAAAACAGTTCATAAAGTAGGCTCTGCTTGCTCCTGTGAGCACACCATTGGAATGAGCTCAATATTTTATATTGATATCATTCAGTGTAACTATTTTTATTTATTTCTTTATTTATATATCCATTTCTGTCTCTCCAGATACATTTTTGCAGAATTTAAAAGCATACTAAACAACATTGATAATATCAATGAAAATATGTTAAAAATGTGTGGATCCTTCTTCATTGAATTCCTGCTGAGTTTTATATATAAAAGACTCTCTTGATTTCTTCTGACTCATAACTGTGCCAGTCAGGGACCAAACAACTGAATTCAGTTATACAGCCAGAGATCTGGTGAATGAAAGACCTGAATAAGCCCATAACCAGCATACAAAGAAAAAAGAGAAGATTACAGTAATAGTCCCCTTAATAATGGTCCCCTTATTACTAAGTCATGTTTTCATAGAAGCATAATTTCCTTTCCTAGAGTGAATGGTAATCTGTCACAACTAGAAATCTCATAAATAAAAATCTGCTTTCTGGGATTTTACATTCTTATTCAGTTTTTGAGTGGATTTAAAGTCGCCAGAACTTCCCCAGTGGGCTGACACCAACACTGCTCACAAACTACAGCTGTGCTTGAGAGCAGCACCAAAACTCTGGGAGGGCAGGTCCTGCTGGGCTGGTTCTGGCACAGCACAGAAGGTCAGCTCAGCTGCTCCAGCCACAGCACATTGACAGGCAAAAAGGAACAATGTTAGACAGGAATGGGCAGGTAGGACCAGATTTTGGGAGATTCAGGTTTCTGCTCTTTCCCTCAGGCAGTTCACAGTATAGTTTCAAACCAGTCTGCCACTCAGGGTGAGCTGTTTGGGGAACAACATCATCCCAGTCTATTACTCCTGGCATATGCACAGATTTCAAAGACTCCCGGGTACAATCAGTGCAACATGATACAGTTTCTGTGCTCAAGTGAAGTGTCCTGGAGTACCTATGGCACTGTATAAAGTCAGCCTAGGTCAGTGGAAAAGTAACACCTGGTTTTCTTAGGAGAAACAGCATTACAGACAAGGGAAACTTGTGACAAGACCACGGCCTCCTGCTTCAGAAGACATTCCAGTATTTCAGGGTTTATGCAGCGGCTGGAAACGGTACTTTTATGGTGCTGATGTCATCCCTTTATTAAATGAGAAACAATAATGGAGGGATTAAATAGTCACTAATCACTCTTTCAATAGCACAAAAAAATTCTCACTGCACTTTCCAGATTGATGTCAAGAAATGGGAACTTGCTAATATCCCTTCTGAGCCTCTGTCCTAAAGCATTTCAAGTTCTCTCTTTTTTTTTCTTATATTGTATTAAGAAAAGCTGAGGACTGAGATATTCCAACTAATTCACTTTTCAGTTTTGCTTCCTGGTATTGCCAAATAATCTGCTTTGTCACAGGCAGAAATTATGCCGTTTGATTTTAAAATTCCTTTGTTATAGCTCCATGTGCATGGCACAAAGAGGAATGAGAAACAATTAAGGCCCAAGAAGACAATTAACAAAGCCATTTAAGCCTCTAAAACTTTTTAAATGAGTACTGAGCAATAGCTGTTCAACAGCTCAACTGTGTGTTTTCCAGAGGAAGCACTCTGGGTAGGTTTTTTATTTATTTAATCTTAGCTATATTACTTGATCCAAACAATATAATGTTATAGTTTATGCTCCTTTTCTGTGAAAGAATACTGAAACTGAGTCTTCAACAAATTCATGCTAAAACTCAGAGTAAAATGTAAATTTTTTAAAAGGTTATCAAGAAAATGCAGTGTTTGCCCAATATAAATTCAGAAGTTCACCTCTCCAACAATTTATACTCACACTGTGCATGGGAATGTTCAAACATTTTAATAAACTAAGCATTTTCAGTAGGCACATGATGTGATCTGGTGATGTTCAACCAGAGCTGAGTGATGCTGGCGTATGAGAATGAGTGTGGGATTGTGTGACGACATGGTAATAAAATGAAGGCTGGTATATAAAAATTATCCACCTTTGTAAACTAAACCACATCTGTAACTGATGAGAAGGTAGAATACCTGGTGCCAGTGAGAGAGATAAAGGCTGTGAGAAGGGGGGTGTTCAGTTCATGACGAACAAAGAGGAGTGGCAAGAGTGAAGACTGTGGATGGATGGCCTTTGGTAGGGCAGCCATGGCAGAGAGTCAGCAATCTTTGACACAGGAATTGTATTGGCACTTTTCTTGGATATGATGAGCAAGTTTGGCTCAGGGGTGGTGGCATGAGGAGGGTTTGGAACTAAAACTCTATAAAACCAGCTGTGGTTTATGCTCAGAAAGGAAAGGTTGACTTTAAAACAGATTTGCTGGAGGAATAATAAGATATGCACACATTTTTTGATGTTAGTTGGGCTCTAGAAACCAATGTAAACCAGCTGCAGAATGGCTCAGACCAGTATAATTAGCTACTCTCTACATTTTTCTCATAACAGCAACTTCACCCTTATTGCAATAGAGAGCTGCATGAAAGTAACTGAGTAGGAAATTATCTCCACAGTGTAAAAGACTTCACTGTTGTGACAACTGATGTACATTAGAAACTTTCTGGTTATATAACTGTGGCGTCAGAGTAGAAAATATTCTGTTCTGTATCACCCCTAAATTCCCCATTACAGCTGTTGTAATAGCCTAGTCATATTATTTTTGGAGATCACAGATAAAACTGAATGTTATCTGTTATTGCTTCTTACTTAATAGGTTTTTTTTATGATGTGGGTTGGACGCACTAAAGACAAAGATGATCTTTGAGCAAAGAAAATCCTTCAGCCAAGGAGCTTAAAAGCAAGACATGTTTGCAGACACTTAGTGAAATATCACCTTTTTTAGAGTTAACATTATGAACTCAGCTCCTCCACGTAACACCAACTGCTGTAGCTGCTGTTTGTGTTTCACTACACACCAGTATAAGGCATTTCCCTTTTTTATTCTGAGGTTAAAAGAGATGCTACGGAAGGTCTCAATTCTTAAGTGAATTATGCTGCTCTATTCTCCTCCATCATTGCTGGGGCTGTTACATAGCCAAAGTAGGTGTTCTGTGCTACCCATGTTCTTGCTCTGCTATTTCAAAATCACTTCACACCTAAGGGTGCTTTATAAATAGCTTTAAGGAGCAGGGAGAAATTTATAGAGAGGTACAAAAGTGCAAAGGGAAGTAAATGTTGATGACTGATACCAAACCATAGGTTTGAACACACAGTCTCACTCACCATGTGCAGCCCACCTCCTAGAAAAGGCCTGCATGGGCCTGACATTGGGTGAGGGCTGGTGGGGGAGACATATACCAGNCCTTCCTCCCTCCCTTCCTTCCCTCCCGTCCTCTAGATATCTATTCCTGATTTATGCCCTTCAAAAGAGGACTATGGCAGGAGCTGGCACTGTGAACCTTCATATCTTCCTCCGTCAAGTTTATGTCAGACTTTTCCTCATGTTAGCCTGCACCAATCCATGTCTTTGTTCTGGGAAGCCAAAACACCAATATAATCCTGGCTGAGGCAGTATTATCACCAAGCTAATCTAAACCTCTGCCAGGCTGCCTCTTCACCTATGCTATACCTGTGTGTGTTATAGACTGGGGAGCTGCTCCCCATTGTTCTGATTCATGGGCCATTATTGCTCTTTACGTAGGTGATGTCTGGGTGAAATGAGATTGATCCCTACTTTTCTTGAACTGTTCTTTGGCTGTCCATCTGCTGAATGCTTCTTGATATTCAGTTCAAAAACTGAAGAGCTTCTTTGTCCAAAGAAATATAGGATATTAATGTTAGAGTGAACTGAAATTGAAAGGGAAGATGTGTCAAATACTCCCAAGCATCTTCAGGCATTTTTCACTCTACTTTTCTTATCCACCTCTGCCTTTTCAAGTGAAAAAAAACCCTATTGTCATTACCTTTTTTCTACAATGTAAATGAAGTAAGGCATTGTCTCCTCAGTTCTGCTCCTCCTTCCAGCTGAAAGGATGGATTGTTTATTCGGATTTTCTTTAAAAGATCTAGCAGACATTTTTAAAACCTTTGTATATTTTGATTCTACATATATTATTTGAAGCCCCAGTTTCGATAACCATGTGGCTGCAGTTAGATCACCAGTTTATTACAGTCATGTCAAGCCACATCATACCAACTACATGGAGAGTTCACAGGTTCATGATAGACAAGTCAGCAACATCAGACATGGTAGCAAAAAGGAAAATCAGAACCCTAACTTGTATGTCAGAGACATTAATCTTTCACACTGCCCAGTCTGCAACAAGTGATGGGGAAGAACCCTCTGGAGACAGTCCAGAGGACAGTAATAGGAAACCAAAAAATGTAGGAAAAAATTCCCCTTGAAGAAGTCTGTAAAGCATTGGGGTTGTTTAGATGCAAGAAAACTCAGAAAGGGGCACTGCAGCAGTGTTGCAGCACAAGCATTGTCGAGGTCCCTGCTGGATAAGGAGTGAAGAGTATTTAAATCACTTCCTGATGGTAAAGATAGTGAAGAGCTTCATGTTTTGAAAGCCCAGGAAACAGCCACCATAAATCTCACCTTTTAACAGGAAATGAATGGGATTACGAAACAGTCCTCAAAAGCAGTACTTCCTTAGGCTAGCTATTTACCCAATTTATGGCTCTTGACATATTTACAGTTTTCTCCATAGATCATAGAGTCATTAAAGTTGGGAAAGACCTTTCAGATCATCAAGTCCAACCATCAGCCTAACACCACCACCCTGTTCACCATTAAATCATGTCCTCAAGTGCCACATCCACAGGTTTTTTGAACACTTCCAAGGATGGCCACTCCACCACCTCCCTGGGCAGCCTGTTGCTATGTTTGGCCACCCTTTTTATGAAAAATAATTCCTAATATGCAATCTTTACCATCCCTGGTGCAAATTGAGGCCATATCCTCTCAACCTGAATATTGAATTAATATTTTCTCTTGCAATGTAGATACACTAGCTTTCACACACTCACCTGCTGAACCTGCTTTTTTTTTAAAAAAGAAAGGATACCTGCTGGGTGAATCTATCCCAGCTTACCTTGGGAGCAGCTGTGCAACTGAACCCAGGGTAAGGCAAAGAGCAGCTCTGTAGCAGCAAACACCCCAGGCCTCCTCAGTGGTATTACTGAAGGCATTTTTTGCAAAATAAAGAGCATCATCAGCAAACATGTTCCTAGGTAACAAAGAGGACAGAATTTCTGTCCCTCACCAGGAGGTGTGATTATTGAATCATTCTGAACAGATACCAATAAGTCAAGCCCTGAGGCTGCAGCATATGCTGTTCAGCCATTAACCAGTTTTCTTCTCATCTGGCCAATTCTGTAGACCTCCAAACCCTTCCACCTAGAATCCTAATGTCTCATTTACCAAATTATCTGGAAGATGAGCAACTGAGGAGACACCTGTCAGCTGAAGGCAGGCTGGGTGGGAGACTGCTTGTCCTTAGAGAGACCATGAATTATGATGGAGCTAAACTCAGAGGGGTACCTTCTTCTGATGTGACAAACAATTGTGTGTGAGGTACAAATTGTTGGCTCTTAACTGAGACAACAACAGAATGACAACAAAGCGTAGTGGGAGTGTTGTGATAGAGGCACACTGAGCCAGGTGCCTGAAAACTCAGCCATGTCATCTGGATTGCAGTCAGGGCTCCAAAGGCAAAGTTCTAGCTGTCACTCTCATTGTCAGCATCACTGAGGCAGTGACAGAAGCAGTCAGAAAGTGGGAGACAGAGGCCAGCTGCCTTTAACCCTGAGGTGGGATACTTCTGTGTTTTGCTGTGATGACCTGCAGTCCTCCTCCTGCCTTAGCATTTACTGGGTAAGGCTCAAATGAGGTCTTCATGGCACAGTTTCTCATATTTATCACAAGCCTCAGAGCTATTTAGCAAGCGATTTTTTTTTTTAATGCATAAAACAGAGAATTTGTCCTTTATATTCCTCTGACTCTTCAATCTGAGTGCAGCACAGCTGAGCAACACTCTGTACCCTGAAACAGTGCACAGCAAGGTATCACCACCTTGTGCTGACACTCCTAAACAGTGCTGCCATGCCCTGCTGGCTTGTTGGCAGTGCATGTTTGTGACAGCTTCCAAAAACCCCTTCACAGAGTCATGATCAGCAATTCACTAATGCCTTTGCTGACACCTCTCAGAGTATCATGCTGCCCTGGTACCTGCTGCACTCGGCGCGATCCCACGCAGCTCCAGGCAAGCACATGACTCTGAGGGATGAGCTGCTGCCAGTGTGTTATGCCTTAACAGATTTATTTTTTTTTTCTGTGAGGCTTAGGGAGCTTAAACACCTTCTGTTTCACTTTTACAGCACACAGTTCATCCAGTTTGGCTCAGCTCTGGCTACGCTGAACAATTTCTGAAGGTTATTTGTGCTTCACTGTAAGGGGGTTTAGTAGGCTCTGCTTAGCTCTTTTCACTCTTACAGCTTCCTGTTCCACAAGTCCAACTCTCTCTCAGCAGCTCAGACTCTTGCTTTGCTTTTATTTACTCTAAAGTGTAGTCTGTGCAGTGTCATCCTGTTCAGGTTAGGAAGTTTCAGTTCTCAGATAGTCTGGAAACTTAATAAAAGTCCTCTCAATTCATGATAAAGCTGCCTTCTACACAGAGCTGTGCTTTTTCTAGGCTTTCTGGGGCAAATGTGCTGTCCTTGTGAATTATGGTTAGTTCCTTTAAAAAACAAAGCATTTTCCCAACTTTTCCTTTATAATGCTTTGCACTCTTGCTCAAGTAAAAAGGATTAGGTCATTTTACTCTGCCTCCTTTCTGAGAAGAAATGCAAGCCTGAAAATACAAATTATCTAATAAAGAGATGGTTTATTTTCTTGACTAGGGTAATAAGAAGGTCTCTCTCCAGATGCTGAATTTCATTAAAATTGTAGGGATTTAGATTTTATGCTTTTATTATATTAAGCTAATATTCACCATCAGTTCTAAAACTGTATAGGGGGATGGTTATATCCCCAAACAGAGTTGTGTGTTAAGTGACAGGGAGGAGAGCACAGCAAACTAGAAAAGTAAGAGATTTTTTTCCTACTGTATTTCCCACAATCAGTTGAGGGGGGCTTTTTACCCTTATTAAAGCTATGTTTTAAAGGTGAGGTGATGCCTCCTATTCTGTGCCATGAGCAGCAATCCCATCACACACAGCCAGCAACTAACAGACTTTAACAGGAGATAAACTGCCACAGAAAATTCAAACATTTTTGATAACTATTTCCTTCCCCAAAATTAGAGCCTTAAAAGAATGACCTTGGCCCTTTTGACCTACAATGACACAAGTTCTCACCAGGGAGACAAAACAAAGCAGCAGCATCCATAAGGAGAGCAGGAACTACTTCCCACTATGGAAAGATCAAGAGTCTCACATTCAACTTGCCTTTCTTTCCCTCCTGATTACTCAGAGAACCAACCCAGCCTTAAGGTTTCCCACATGACCCCTTTCCACTCCCTGTGGGTACCCACAGACCCTGTTTGAGCAATTTTGTTGGCAGCCCTGGCCCGGTCCAGCCCATGCAGTTCTTGGCACAGTGGCACAGCCTTGGCACAGCATGAGCACACACTACAGCAAGCAGCTTCCTATGTGCTGCCTTCACTCCCCTCCACTCTTCTCCTCCTTCCTTTCAATTCTTCATAAAAATACCTTCAGGCCCCTCAGCCCCTTAACAATCATCTGAAAAAGAGAGAAGTGACAGGGTTTATAGCGAAAACTGGCAAAATGTAATTAAGCAGCTGCCAGTGATGTCTGATTTCTATATTCCCAGCAGCTGCATTATGCATCCTTGCTCTTCTCCCTCCGTCCCTCCACTGCCCTATAATCTGCCATGATCTATTAGACTGAGGATTGTAGTCAATGTTCCTCCTCAATGCACAGCCTGTTGACTTTGCACTTAAATGTTGCTGAAACCACCCAGCCTGACCCCAGGAGCACAGAGTGCATGACCCTCTTAGGGGTCCCACACACAGCAGAGGTTGAGCCTCCTGCCCTCCTGCACAGCAGTGCATCTGTAGATGGCTGTGTAAGTAAGATTATATCATGGTTAGGCTTCTTTTTTTCCAGCATCACAGATTTTAGCTCCTTTCTTCGTGTGCCAACAGGTATTCTTTTGTTTCTAAGGTGATTATTAATTTGGATATTATATTGTGTTTGTTGCTCTGATTTGGTTCATTTTCTTTAGCTGTCTCTGCTTCTAATAGTAACTTGCTATTTTTAGCATTGGAACGATTTTTCATACAGTGAAACTGCTCCCTTCACATAATCTCTAATTATTTACCACTTTATTATGATGGTTCAACAGACTTAATCAATAGTTACATCAAATACCAATTATGTCCACAATGTGTAGTTCCAACTGTGGTCTTTGAGCTATGCAGGATCTATCAGATATTGTACTGGATATTTGTTCAAGCCTTTCTCTCTGTAAAATTACAGCATTGCCATGTATAAAGTACTCCTCTATACCATACCATCATACTGTAAAGCACAGGTAATAAATTGAAGAAACCTCTAAGAAGGCTGTCAGCCTTCTCTTCTGTCAAAGGACATACTAAGATTTTTTGACTTCTTAATTCATTTTTCAGCAAAACACTAAAGCATCCAAGCACTAAGCAGCATTTATATATTTCTCTCTCATCAGTTATCTTTAAAAAGACAAGCTTACATAAAAATGTACATACAAAACTTCAAACATCTAAAATTATCCCCACAGATATTTTCAAAATCAGTTGAGGTAAACAAGTGATAAACTGAAAAACAAAAGAAAAACTTCTCCACATTCTAGTCTTCCTTTTGAGAAAATGGATGAATCTGCTCAGGATCCAGGGTTGGAGTACTCAAGTTCAGAAGGGAAAGATTTAAATTTGGGGCTTCCTTCTTGCAGTTATTCTTTTCAAGGCATTAATGAACACAGTGCCAAAGGATGGTTTCCCCCTTGTGTAAGGCTGTTAATTTTCACCATAGAAATGATATAAAATTTCTTTCTTTCTGAGCACAGTCACAGTAGTACCAGTTGAGTTACAAATCGGCAAAATGTGTCTAATCTCAGATTATTTTAGTCCTTTCAACCTGGAATATAATGGTAATGGAGAGGGTGTAAGACTCATTAATTCATGTGAATTTCCTTTCTGAGCAACTGTAGGCAGCTGAGGGCATGAGGTTACACATATTCCTCCCAGAGCCCTGATTTACTTCAGTCCCATTTTGCCCAGTAACTCCTTTCTTTCACCTCACACAGTTCTGGCTTCTCTGCTCTGTGAGTAAATGCCTTGTTCAGGTGGGGTTAATACATTGAGTTTTGGTTTTGAAAATTTGCACTTTCCCAAACCATTTTGGCAGTCAGTGTTACTGACACTCCTTTAGCTTCTAACTACCATAGGTTTTACTCCTTTCATCTGTCCCAAAAGATGCCTCTTTAGGGGAAAGATGTCATATGACCAGAGCATGAGTAGGAAACTGGCAGTGACAACCCATCCTTACCCAAATTTTACATCTCCTCCCTCTTCTCCTAAGACTGTAGTTTCCTTTCATACAACCTGCCTGTGCTTCTTGCATCCCAGTGCCTCAAATCACCACACTGGAAATCAGAGATTTTCTGAGACTTTTTTTCAGAAACCACAAACTTATGGAGTAATGGAGTTATAGAATTATAGGATCACAGAATCATTAAGGTTGGAAAAGACCTCCAAGATTACCAAGTTCAGCCTTTGACCAAAACCCTGGAATCTTCTGAAACAGTTGTTTCAGTCAAAACTTGAAGTACCCCAAGGCACAGCAGGTTGCCTGCTGTCTGGTTGCCTGCTTGTGTTCAAGTGTGCTCTGACTGCACAAAGGCAAATCCACCAACACACCGTCCAGACTGAAGGGAGATTTGGGAGCTGAAGGGTCTGATTATGGGGACACACTCCTACAAAATACAGGAGGGAAGAGGTGGAAGCATGCCTGTAGGTGCTACACAAGCACTTTAGAGCCTGGAGTTATCATCTCATATTTGAGATAAGAACACACAAGTGAGTAACAAACGATCAAAGAACACTTGTTGCTAATAACTGACCCTCGGTTCTGGAAGTCATAAGAATGGCTGTAGCTTTAGAATATAAGTCTAAAAGAAAAAAAATTTACACTTTGTCTTCTTAAAGCCAGAGATTAAGCATGTAATATATTTTTATAATGTAACATAACTTTTAGAACTGATGTCACTGTAGGTCTGTAACATATGTAACCACTATTATTACAGTCCCAGCCAACTCTGTCCTCTGCATTGTACTTCGAAGAATAAAAGCTGGTTAATGACTTCCCTTATCTCTTTCTACAGCAAGAGTCTATCTGAAGCAGGCTGCTGGAAATTATAAAATCAAGCAGCTGCCTACTAAATACCAACAGCTGCAGAAGTGCCTTGCTGAGCCATGGGTAATATGTGCAACTTGCTTTATGTGGAGCTGCTTGGGAAGGAGATTTGTTAGACAGACAAGCACAAACAGAAAAGGGAAACATTTTCCTTCCTGGTGCAGTTTTTAAATCCCCTCTCCCCCATCCTTTTGTTGGCTCAATTTGCTTTCTCATATTAAAAAATGGCAGAAATTCATATGATAATACCAGTGACATAAAATCTATAGACAGAATTTCTCAAGTCCTCCCTTGTCTGGGCAATCTCACCCTGCCCTCAAAAGAAGAAATATATAGGAGTTTCATATGTTGAAGCTTGCATGCATGCAGTCTCTCTGTGACAAGGATTTGTCAGAGCCAGCAGACACAATTCACACGTGGCTGGTGGTGCCACTGCCCAGGACAGGGTCATCCATGCAAAGCTCAGTTGCAGCTTCCCAAAGGCAGCAGCTCTCATCTCAGTGAACCTATCCTACCAGTGCTGAAGGGGAACATGAGAAACAGCACCTTAATCAGCCTCTACTGCTTTATGGTCTGTCAAAGAAATCTCTGACTAATTGCAATCACTGGAAAACTCTGAGGACCTGCTCCTTGCACAGATTCACATATTTAGGATATTTGCAATAGTCTGGGGATTTGAGCCCTTGCTAATATTTTCTAGCGTTGAGATTTTAGGTAATGTCAGATCTGTGGAAGATGAATTATCTTAAATTGTCTTTAACTCAAGATAGGTTATGAAACAAGCAAAATCCAAATTCAAAATGAGGCAATTCAAGACAAAAAAGGTAAATGAAGACACAGACATACAGAATTAAAAGGAAATAAGTTGCTGATGACTTGGATCAGGTTGAAGGGAATGTCTGGCCATGGATGGTTCAGCTAACAAGCTGACAGGCTCTTCACAATCTTCCCTGATGCTGAGCATTTCTTGCATGACTTGTAATTAGAGAAGGGATTCAGCATCTGAAACACAAGAGTGGTTAAAATGCTGATCAAAACCCTGGATAGATCTTCTCTGTAGAGCAGTCCTTGATTTTCATAAAGACCTGCTTTATGAAGGCTACCAGGCTTTCATAGCATCAAAAAATCAAAGAATGATTTGGGTGGGAAGGGGACCTTGAAGTTCACCTAATTCCAACCTCCCTGCTGTGGGCATGGACCAGGTTCCTCAAAGCCCCACCCAGGCTCACCTTGAAGATGTCCAGGGATGGGACATCCACAACTTCCCTGGGCAGCCCTGTTTCAGTGCCTCAACACCCTTAAAAGGATTTTTTCCTACTATCTAATCTATACCTAGTCTCTTTCCATTTAAACCCATTTCCCCTTGTCCTGTCACTATCTTTCCTTGAAAATTCTTTTGCTCCATCTTCCCACTAAATTCCCTTCAGGTACTAGAAGGACTCAATTAGGTCACCCCAAAGCCTTCTCTTCAGTGCCAAAGGAGACACTCTGCTACACAAATTTGACATGAAAACGTATTAATTAAAATCAAGAAGCCGGCAGTGACGAACTCCCTGAATCCTCCAGGCCCCAAGAAAAGATAATTTCAGACTGGATCCCTTCATTCCTCAGGTTTTCAGGTCTTGACAAATTTATCAGAAGGTCAGGTTCTCTCTGTGCCCTGTGAGTGCTGATTAATGGTGGAAGGACTGGGGAGCTGGTGTGGTGTCCAGAGCACCACTGCAGCTGCATGTGAGCCCAGGCTGAGCTGAGCACACCAGGCTATGGAGACCTTTGTTACACTCAGCTTATTAACAGATGAAAACTCTCTCATTCCCAGACCATCCAAAATTCATACGGTCAGGAAGCACAGTATAAATCCAAAGCAGAGTACACGTCTACTGATCCAGACCTGGTGTGTGTTTTCCTCAGTATCTTAACTTTGGTCTTACCTGTCCAAAGGGGAAGAGATATCCCTGTGTAGGAGAGAGATACAAAATACCAATGAGGGAGTAACAGCAAAATTTTTCTATCCTGTTGAAGGTATCCAGCCACTGCCCTTCACCCCAGAACAAGAAGATGCAACCAGGACAGCTTTGCATGCTCTGTTTGTCCAAACCTCTTTTGAAGTGATGGTACTGCACTCCTCTACCCAACTAGCCTGGACTAGCAGACCTTTAAAATGAATGAACCATTTTATCCTTGACCTCCTGGGAGGGATTAGACATGATAGTCATATTTAGTAGGAAGAAGCCTAATAGGTTTATTCCTGTAATACAGAGATCTCTGCTAATTTCTATGCAGTTTCCCAAAGAGAGTACATGGACACGAATTAAGCAATCCCAGTGGTATAATCAGAGACACAAAACTCTCTGTGCCTGTCAAGAAAGTGTCCAATTACCTGGTTGAAATACCTGATTAAAGAACACCATGCCAGAAAGATTTTCGTCTTCCACCAGCCAAAGGAGAGGAAATGTTCTGAATTTATAGAAGTACAAGTCTAATAAAAACCAGGCCCTACCTTCTATTTATACTTCATTTATTCTCCACAGTTGCAGCACATCTGTGCTAGGCTCTACCTACCATCATTTCAGGACTGTAAATTAACAAGGAGAAAGCAATTTGTGCTGCTAAGTTTCTGTGCAATTTTAGTTTCAGAGTTTTATTGTAGCCTAAGAAACAAAAACTACTGTGCTAAGAAGAATGGCAGGGAAGAAACATTCACAGATAGAGGCATATCAGGCTGAATTACAGCAGTTACCCAACAGTGATGTCTGCTGAGTTGTAACAGACAATAATACAAGTTTACCAAAAAGGAGACCATTAAAATGAGATCCTTCTCATCAAGTGCCATTCTTCACAATCGCACTTTCTGCCTGTCCTTTTCTGCCTTGTAAATGTCACATTTGTTAACTAGATGTGGAAATCCTGTAACATTCAACTATGGAAGCAATAATGAAAATAATGGCATTAGTTGATAATGTCCAGATCATTTTATGGAAGAAAAAGCTGAGGTAAAATGCAATAATTTAGGAAAGAATTATATCTGAAGTCAGATATTCGCTACAATTCAGTGAATAAATAGATGGCATTTCTACCAGTTATCACCTGGGGTGTAGCAACACAGAGACTGTTCAGAAGACTTGACTTGCCCAGACTTTGCCATCCACTTTTCAGGATCCATTGTCCTCCAGCTGAGAATAAAAACAGGCCTTTCATAGTGCTGCTGTATTTTCATCCTGTATGTTTTCATGATCAGGTGAACTGGATGATTACATGTAACCTCAGGGTGGCTTTAAATCATCATATGATGTTTTAAACGATGTTTCAACATGGCAACATTAAACTGATATCCAGCCTCCAACCCCAGCCCCTTATTCACCAGTCTGACAGAGTTTCTTCCTAAATCTGGACACAAGGACTCAATGTCTGCACACAAGCTATAAAAACGAGATGATAAAAAATACCTGAGCAAGGTACATTGGACTTGTCTACTTCCAGAAAACACATTAACAATCCCCAGCCAAATCTTCATCCTCTGGTCAGAGACACAACGTGCATTTTCTGCTTTGGTCAGGATCATCAAGGATATCTCTATATTCTTTTTATCCTGCTTCTTCCTCCCAAATTCTGTGAAATTTACTCTTTTAGATGTCTGTCCAACTTGAGCACAAAAATACATAGAATGACATATGAATTCTGTTTTTAAAGAAAGCAGCACCCTGAAATATCAGCCACTTTTCTTTGCACAGTTGCTATGCAAATATCAAAACATCTTTCCCCAGTCCATTCTCCTGGCCAAGGCATCACATTCAATGATGTGCACCATTTGTTTGTTAAAACTCATCAGTGCTGAGCACATTTTATGATTTTAATAAAGCCCTGAGAAGTGATTGAATGATAAGACAAAAGGTGAAAGAACCTGGATGGAAGAGAGGAACAAATAGAGAGGAGCTGCATTCTCTGCTATCATTTTGCCTCCCCAGTACAAAGCAGAGCTCATGAATATGATTCCCTCTAAATTCCAGCTGTCACGGAGCCGTCGCTGTCTTCATGCTGAATATGAATTTCTTGCTAAACCACTCACTCATCTCAACTCCGTGTAATGCTCATGTCAATAAATGACTGCATAAAATGATTTCTTTAATACTTGTGAATTGTGCTACATTTGGAGCAGTATCCCCACAGAGATCTGAAATTTGCTACCTTAGCAACAAAATCATGTTAATTTAATGTGTGTGTTTACTTTCACTTGTTTCTTCTGATGTTTTACTGAATGAAAATATACTGAGATATTCCCAGTTCCTAAATCTCAGATTTTAGGTTATGCAAGAGTCAGGGTAATTCATGTCATAAGCAGGTCACACTGCTATTCACCTCCAGCTCACCTGAGCAGAATCCTCTCAAACTCAGATGATTACAGGCTGACACAATTCCCAGCCAGCCCAAATGGGATTTGGCCTTCACTGAGATTTATAGATTATTTCCTTTTCAGGTAAGGGCAGTTCTGTGCTGGATCAATCTGCCACAATCTGTACTGTTCAACTGTCCACAGGGTACACTAAAATGACACTTCCAACTGTGCTGTATTCCAGAACTTATAAAATGAATTTAATTTAAAAGGTATGTTAATTAACACTTTTATTTTGGACTTAGATTAAGAGTAAATAAAACATGTTAAGGGCTTAATATCTTCCACACCACCTGTGGGGAGTCTGGGTGTTATTCAACATAACAAGATAGCTCAGCCTACAGATTATCTAAGGGTTCCTTGTCGAGGAGAATTCCTCTTATAATATTGATCATTTAAGAGATATCTTAAATCAGAACTAACCCTGAATTTTAAGACAAGGAGTAATACAACATATTTTGGCAAAAATTTTTATGTTTCAAACAAATCAAGATATTATAAAAATATTGATTTTTTCTTGGCAACCCTGATCAAAGCAAACTATTCCTTTTGTATTCTGTATTTTTCAGAGAGAATTTGGTGTATTACTTTTTAATATAAATATGTACCAGGACAATCAATATCTCAAGAAGTATCTGTTATCACTGAGAGAGAAGATGTGAAACTGAAAGCAGCAGAAGCATGTTGTCACCTGCAGCCCCAACAAAGTCAAATATATCAGAGATCACAGAATATTCTGACTTGAAAGGGACCCACAAGAATCATCAAGTCCAACTCCAAACACCACTCCACAAATTACAGAAATGAGACAAACAGGACTATTAGGTTTGCTCTGTTGGCTTTTTAGTAAATGGCATTTGGAACCTCTGCCTCACCTGAGCCCATGGTGCTGTTTTCCCCTGAGTTACTGGTGTGATTCCACCTAGCACACGTTCATGTGTTATCACAACTCTGCTGGGAATCAGCATCGTACATGATTAATCTTGGATGATTAATTTTTTTTTATTATTTCTGAGAGGTGTTTCATTATCTTCAGGGACAGATTGTTTTATTGGTTTCAGGCAGCAGTGAAAAGACAGAAATGCAGTACTTTGATGTGTGCACAGGAACGAGATAAATCCAGAGCACAGGAAAAGGCAAGAATGCTCCAGTGAGTGTCTCCAAGCCATTTAATTAAATTTTGCACTGTCTTCCAGTCACACATTTCTGGGGTGACCTGAAGCATCTGAAACAATGGAGCAGAATTTGCTGCTCTGTTCATTTCTTTTCACATTTAAGAGAGGACCCAAAGGGTCTCAGCATGGGCAAGCAAGAGGGATGTGGACTTTTGGCTTGAGCTAACTGACAGATAAAAAAGTGAGGCTCAGGCAGGACTCTCTATCAGTCTGTTAATATCAGCTGAAAACAGCAAGGCTGCATCATACTTCCTAACTCACTTAAACAAGGCAGACAGGGGAGAAGGAAGCACCACTGCTTAGCAACAGCATTTCAGTCCATTACAGAGGGATGTGCCACCCAGCAGGACCATGATCCCTTCCACCCCACTGCGGGCAACGAGGCAAACACATCAACAAGCAGAGGCATAAACTCTAGTCAAGCTTTCATGAGGCTGAATGCTAAAGCAATGCCTCAAAAGTTGCTCCTGGTCTCTTCTTTTTCAAACATCTGAGAGGGTGATTGGATTTTTGCCCATTGGTTTGTTGGGGCCTGTTGGGGGTGGGGGGAAAGGTTGCTTATGTTGTTAACAACTAGCAGATATGAAGAAAAAATTAAGTAAAATCCTGCTCTCTAAAGCAGCTGGGAGCACAGCATGGATGTAGACAGCTGGAGTTTCCTAATTCATCTTGCCGAAGGGAAAGCACTGGGATCAGAAGGAGTAGAGCAGACTTACAGTTGTTGCTTACTTCCGAGATCGGCAGCACAGGTTCCCTCTTTTCCTGGGTGCACAGGCCAAACACAAAGATTCCCCCTGTACATCTACTGGCCCCAAAAACTGCCCCAGAAATCCACATTGTTGCTTTGATTAAGGGTAACAGAGTCAGCAAAATGCAGAGCAAAGTGGCAGCTCTGTTTCTGCTCCAAGCAGGAAGAGCAGCATCAGCAAGTTCTGAACGCCCCATTGACTCCTGCAGGATGGCAGTGCAGGTGGCACAGTGAAAAACCAGCAGTGAGAAGAGCTGCACAAAACCTAGAATTTTAGGATCATTCTGCAGAGCTCCATCCTGTTGAAACACATCTGTTCAGTTGCAGAGACAAGCTGTGCTAGCTGCAGATTGATCTAAAATAGTCTGAAGAAGGGATGTTGCAGCCTACACCAGCACGAGTGGGGGGTTAAAACAAACAACACAAACCAGCAGTTTTAGGTTTTGACTTTGGGCTAACTTTGACTTATGTTACAAGGGGTAAAGCAGAACAAATAGCCTAAACTGCTCGGTGAAGTGCATCAGAAAACAACTCCAGCCATATAGCACTAGTCTAGTCAGGGATTATATAGGGGTCTATCAAATTGATTTAATACCCATCTGTATTCTGCAACAATTTTCCCTATAAGAAAAGGAATTTAAAAGAGTTTCTTTGCCTCACAAACATTTAATAATGAACCATATCCTGCTCTTTATTTGTACACTGAATTTCTTTAAAAATTCACAGATATTTAACCTGGAACTGTGGCATGTTCAGGGCTCTGAAAGTTTTATTAGGAAAGGAACACAATGATTAATATCTCTCTTTCCAGAAGGAAGAATATGAGACTGCAGATGGGACTGGCAAACAGCAGCACCTACAAACTGCAGCTACTGATGACTGCAAATAAATATTGCACATCTTTGCCTTCTGTATATGGGGAGGAGTACATCAGCATCTCTGTTCAACACGGCCCTTGTAGCCCTGCCCTGTAACTCTTTTGCTGCCTGAAGAGCTGGTCAGATCTGGGCATAATTCATGGGAATACCCAGGTAATGCAACCAGGCACAGCCCAGAGTTCAAATGCTTTAAAAGGCCAAAGGTGAGGGAAACCTCAAGCACTTTCTCTGGTGCAGCCCTGTTGCTCTGTTGGGATTTGTCTTAATAGTTTTTGGAGAAAAAAAAAATGTACACTGAAAAAAAGAAAATCGAAGTAAGCAAACAAGAAAGTGAAATCTCTCATCTCCTACCACAGACTAAGAATCAGTTAGAAGTTATAAAACACAGTAAGAAAAAAGCACTGCTTCCCATCAAAGAAGAAAAGTTTTAATAGTAAATTAATCCCATTTAATGATCAATATAAAGGGAAAAAATTAAATGGAAAATTTGTCCTCAGTTGAAAATCGTTCAGCACAGTGTGGTCCAAAGAAGAAAACAGAAGGGCTCCTTCCTCAGCCCAAAACAACAAATGTAATGCACAGAAAATGCCCAGTAATCTATATGGAGAGGAATGCTTTAAAGTCCTAGGATGAGTCCAAACAGACTAAAATGGTCTCAAGAACACCAAAAAACCCTTGTGAAGAGCCACTGGACCCCATCATTAGCAGGTGTTGGGTGATGTGGGCAATAGATACCTCTATGCACACACCTATGGATAACACACTCCTTTATTTCAACACTATTTAAACCCTTCATACAGCTTCATTCATAATCATGTGTCCAGTTCTAATCACTTAGTATTTTAAAAAGTTGCAATGAAAGTGGTGGAAAATATATAGAAATGGCCCTCACAGAAGACATTAAAAAGACATTTGTCAGAGAGAGGCAATAAACATTACAGACAGTGAAAAGGTGAATCAGATACTTCTGACTTTTAAAGCAGACACTCATGTTTCTTACTAAGTTGCTAAAAAGCAACTGAAAATGTAGTTAATCTGGAAAATTGAAAGAAATGTATTTTAAAATCAGACTAATCCTATGTTGATCACTACCACAACTCAAAAAAAAGCAGTGGGATTTATAGAACAAAGGCAGCAGTGGCCTAGTTACAAATAGAAACAACAAACAAACAAAACAAAGTTTCAGATATAAAGAGAAGGGCATTGTTTAGGACTGGGGGAAAAACACTTTACGTATTTAATTAAAAATTGGTCAGACAGGATTTCTAGTGCCTTCCTCTAAAGCATCTGACTGCCTCAAGAATGCAAGAGCAGAGTGACAGGTTTCCCCTGGAGTGATGTCTGCTCTTTCTGCCTGTGCTCCTAAACTGGGTAATTGGGAATTGATATAAAATTCTTTGACTTTAATGATGAAGAAAAATAGTGAATATTCTGCTGGGTCTTCTTAGACAATAATCTGAGCAGTTAAGGTTTTGGGAAAGCTTTTTTCTACTTGATTTTTATTCCCTGATGTTTCCAGAACAATAATAAACACACTGATCCTGCACTGGACAGTACTCTGCCCTTAAAAAATGTTCCCTGGCACAGAGCAGTACAAAAGAAGGGCAACTTGTTTCCTTCACAGCCCCACATATTGCATAGGAAAAATGCATGTTTACTAGGATTTTTTCACAGTCATCATTTTCAAAGACACCAGGAAAATACAGATGTTGATTTATTGACTGTAATAATACGCAGGATATGTCTTAGCACCATAATTTACTGGCCAGCTGAATTTCCATTTCTAAAATTCTTTTTAAGAGCACAATCTCATTTTCTTACAAAAAAATGCAAGCGAAAGTAAAGGGGGCAAATCATATAGGCAATTCCAGAAGAAAAAATCTTAAATATATAAAATGCTATTAGTTGCTAGGTGACAACATTTTTACCTGTTCTGTCAGAGTATTTGCAAAATACTTACAGCCAAGAACATGAAAGTTTCAGCTTCTCATCAGTTCTATTTCAGGTGAAAATATTTGAAAAGACATAAAATCATGCTTGAGAGGTAATCCAGAGTTGCAAGCACCAGCCAAATAATGTAGGACAACCTATTAAAGTTTGAAATG
This sequence comes from Drymodes brunneopygia, assembly GCA_013400955.1. NCBI lineage: Eukaryota > Metazoa > Chordata > Aves > Passeriformes > Petroicidae > Drymodes > Drymodes brunneopygia. The sequence continues at coordinate 1,096,047 of VZTZ01032122.1, read as the reverse complement.
TGGATGGAAGATTATGAAATGAGATTAAATTGATTAACATCTCATGCATATTGTGGGAGAATAACCAGAAGGAAAGATAAAACTGTTTGATATTCCTCATGCAGGTGATGTGCTCTGTGTTTTCAGTGTGAGGTGAGAGCAGAAGATACAATTTTAGCCTTCACACACAAGCTAAACATCATGAAGTTGGATGCCAGCAGTTCTCCAGTCAGCAGCAGGTAAAATACAGGGCAGACTTGTAGGAACTACATCACCTGAAACAAAAAAAGCAGTTTGAAGAATTCTGGAAAAGAGCAGAGAAATGGTGCCATGGATACCAGGAGGGGTTTATGCAAACAATTAAAACTACCATATATGCCTTGATTAAGGGATTACTGAAGCGAGACACAGTGAAATGTCAACATATTAAAGCAGAGGGATGTACAGAAATCAAAATTTAATGACATTTTCTTCTTCCAGTGGATTGTCTTAACTCTGAAAGAAGAGTTTTGACATGTAAAAATCAACTAAAATGCTCACATTCTTTATTAATATACATAAAAATTAATATATGAAATTAATATTAAAACATTTTTTGCTTTGATGAATTATGTACATTCCCCTTAAAGTTATATTTGATCTAGTCATGCAGACCCAGAAAAGGGGGAACTGAAAAACAAGAAGAGTAATTTTCATACAAAATGAGATGTGCTGTGACAATTACTCTCCAGACCTTAACCTCAATTTGTGACACCTCTCCCACTTTACAGAAAACTGACAGTGCAGAGAACAAAGGCAGTGCAATCCTCCATCCTGGTGGGCATCAAACACCCTGACTGCCCTGACCTGCATGGGGGCTCTGTGCCAGCCTGAGCCCTTGCTGGCAGCTTTCCTGGCTCTTGGACCTGTTGGCAGAGGAGAAATCACCAGTGGAGAGGCTGCTCCCTGTAGCTTTCAAAATATAGATACTAGAAAGCACATGTTGAATAATCACCCTTTTACAGTAATTTAGCACAATTGTGGTGGTGTCCTACACCTCGCAGTATGAGCTGTGTGCTTGGTGGCTACAGGAAAACAACTGGATTCCCTTGGCTCTCCAAAGAGAGCACAAATGAGACAAATCAGAAACCAGGAATTAAATCTCATTTGAAACAGTGCAGTATATTGGTGCCTGATTGCTTTCTTAATCACTTTTGTTCTGTACAGAGCATCTTTCTTAATCATTCTTTTACCCTATACATAACAACTCCCACGTAATTATACTGCTTTAACATTATATTCTTTTGGATTAAGGAAGCACCTCCTCTGCTCTTAGTGACAATTATTCCACTCTGTGAAAGAAATTGGTTACTTCTTCCCAGCAACAGAGCTGACGTCCATTGTGATATCTAAAATATTGCTTGATTAGTTAAATGTGATCATTTTCAGAAATCACTATGTGATAATTATCTAACTATTTTAGTATCATGCTTTTAATGAATTCGTCTCCATATATGAGGCCTAAGAATTCCTTGTTAGGATTTAAGCCTAAATCTTAGTAAAAGAATGGAAACTACACCAAATTTCTTTGCTTAACACAAAACTCAGTTCTGTTTATCTTCACTGTCACTTGCCACCTCTGAAAATGGCTCCCAATTATGTCTTTCTTCACCATATTTGAATACAATTTTTAGCTCTCTAACTCTCTTAATGCTCACCAAATCTTACCTATCTGTGGCTTCATGGTGGGGTTGGATGGTCCTGCCATGGTTGCAAGTGGACCCAGGCACATTCTGAAAACAACTAGCAAAGTGCTGAGAAAAATAAATGCCTCTGGCAGCACCAGCAATGAAATGGTAGAATAAATAGGTGATGCCTAAGTTTCTCCTCTCTTTGGAGGTTATTAGCGTTGGAAAATAGGGAATACTATAAAGTCTGGGTGCAGAGTATTACATGGTGGAGGCTGCAATTGCTACTGACTCTCACTGAGGGGGTAAAACTGAAAAACAAAACAAAACAAACAAACAAACAAATAAATTTTAAAAAAATTATTGGAGAAAGTATGCATTTACCATTTACAGGAAACATTACCAAAACTGAAAAATTTGGAATGGCAAACCATGAGGCCAAGTTCTCAATGGCTCATAAAAGTTCAATGTGTTCCATTCTGAAGCAGTATGTCTTTGATTTTTCATGTAAATATCACTGAATCAGTATATCCTGTTTCACTCTGAGGTTTGATTCCCAGGGAGTCACAACTGGTGATAATTCATGGCTGAACAGAATTGGTCCAGAGCAAATCAAGCAGAGTAAGTGCCATTTCTTCAAGGGAACGAATATTCAAATCAGCCTTTAGGGTTCCTCTAGATGGAAATACTTCTTTAATGAGGAATAGTGATGTAACAGCAATGGATCTTTTAATTAATTAGCAGATCATTAATCTGCTGATGTCTAGAGATTATGAAATTTTAGTACTCAAAGAACTGAGAAGTTCTTTTAACAAACTTTAAATGCTGAGCTAATCCATTCGATGATGAGTTGAAACTCAATGTGAGAGGAGACAGAGCTGTAATAGGAACTATTTGTTCCAACATCTGTGTTGCTGTTCCAAGACTTCATAGTAAACAAATAAGCACAGTAAAATCTCTTCATGTCTAAGCAATTATTTCAGCTTTTTTTTTTATGAACTAAGCACTAAGTGCGTCTGGCTGAGTCTGACAAACTAATCTTCAATTATAAAAATTCATAAATGAAACAGAAAATATTTTCATTAATTGCAAAACAAATGTAGAGAATATCAGCAAAACTCAAAGTGACAGGACTGCCTTTGGCTTTAAGTTCTTTAAGAAATAAAATTACTAGCTTTTTTTTTTCTTAGGTGTTTTTTATCTATAAGTTTATCCTTAAATACCTCTTCAATATTCAATATGTACAGAAATTATGATGCCACTTATAACACATCTTTTTAAATTAACATGTGTAGGAATTTCAGGAATATTATTCCTTCATGTGGAACATCCCTGATATTATACTTCATGTCTCAGGAAATCCTTACACTTTCCTCATCTTTTTCATTTTTGCAATTCTTTTTTTCTTACTGGCCTTGAAGACAGCAATTTTGCTATCCTCTGGGGAAAGCAGTGTTGCATATAATCCACTCTCATGCATCATCTTAGCCCATTACCTGCTCTGTCCCACTCTTAACCAGAAAACAATATTCCCAATTGTTGTCCTGCACCTGAAAACACCCCTGGGTAAAAGCTCACATTTTCCAAAGCAAAGTATGGAAAGTAACTGCACCAATCACTGTGCAGTGTTTGTTCCTGGCCTGAAGCTGATTCCTTCTCCCTGAGCCAGCTGGCTCCCACTCCCCCACTGCCCCCACCCTGCTGCAGTATTTAGGCCCCACTGTCACTGCTTCTGGTCCTGCATTTCTCACCCATCCCCTGGCCTGGTTGCAAGTGAACCCAGGTACATTCTTTAATCTGAAGATTTACACAGATTTAATCTGAAGGAGGTGTCTGGACCCCAGTAATTCACCATTTGCCTCTGTTTTCTGGGGTACTAAACCACACAGCCATCTCTAGAACAGGCATTCAGCTGAGATCAGAGGGCAACTGGCCTCATCTCCTGCTATCTGAGTCTCCTTCCCAATGAAACTGGAGTCCCTGAGCCAGCAGGAAACAACAGCAAGGACCTCCTCTAGGTTCCTAGGTGAGCAGGAAGCCAAATCACTCAAAAATGTTAATTGAAACTGTTTCACAGTTTTCTTTCAGCTCTTTCAAAATCACAGGATGAGCAGAACGTATCTCTTGCCCAGCTACAGGTTTCTGAGATGAACCAACAGCAGAGGCTTAGAGAAAACAAGAAATGAACAGGGAATAGCACTGTGAAGTTTTCCCCACTGCATACTTCTGGAAAAACGCAATTCAGAGACTTCCTAAACCGAAGTTTGTATCTGCATCCTTATTTTTAATGATTCATTTTTTTCATGAATATATCTTTGAGCCCATTTTAGCTTTCAAGGTGCACATCATGTGGTAGCAATGTGTTGCTTCTGCTGGGTAACAATTTTCTTTCTTATATGTTCTATAAACCAAGTGTGATCATTTCAATTGCTGCCCTACAGGTCTCATCCTGTGAGAAATAATAAACAGTTGTTCCTTACTCACTTTCTGTATGGTGTCTATGGTTTTATATGTTTCATTCTGTTCAGCCTCCCTTGAGCAACTGTTTGGTGTTTTTTATCATTTTCAGCCTTTTTTAGATAAAACCAAAGATACACAAAACTTGAATATACAGTGAATTTAGAGTGACACAGTGATATTTTCTGATTTTTCCACTGAAGCCCTCCCACTAATTGCTTAATACACCATCTGCCTTTTTGACCACTGCTGAACATTGAGTTGACATTTTTTTGAACTATGCACAAAAATGCCAAGATACATTTCCTGAATGGTAATAGCTAATTTACAGACCAATTTTCTTTGGTTTAGTTAGGGTTGATACCCTCTCTTCTCCCACTGTCTCCCATTACTTTGCACAAATCAACAGTGAATTTCATCTGCAAGTGTATTGCAGATCTTTCAGCCTCATTAGATTCTCTTGCAACTCCTCACAGCCAATTTTTGTGTTTACAAACCAAAATAATTTCATGCTGCCTATAGACCCTTCCTTTGCTCTCATTGTTTTGCCAGATTCTTTGTGAATATTTATCCCAGCCTAAAAGTTCTAGATAAGCTTTAGAATGATATCCTTGCAATTCTGAGCTTTCCTCCACCTACATCAGCATGGGGGATATCAGAAATACAGTAAAAAAAATGAAGGTTTGAAGGAAAAGAGTGAACAGAGCTGTTGGGTCTGAGACTGTTTTTTCTAAGATTATATTTAAGACTATTTTCAAATCAAATGTACCTGGTTTCTCTTCCCTCATTTTAACTGGTGATCCCAAGTATATCTAGCTAAAGTCTAAACTGTAAAGTTTATGTAGTTATAGAAAATTCACTGGCACCACAGTGCCAGCTCCATCCCAACCAAGATCTGAGATAAAAGAGAAGGGGAGAGAATCAGTGGAATTGCTGCAGACAAAAGTTTAGTTATCCAAGACATTGCTGGCCCAATGACTCCTTCTGTTATCTAGTAAAAATGTTGTCATGCAGGTTTTTAATTAAGGTTAGAAAACTATTTCACTCTTTCATTTATAGCTCCAAGTACACTGTTCAGCATGCAAAAACATTCCTGTGAAATTAAAGGATTTTTTCCTTGTTTTCTCTGGCACCTTTGTCATTCTGCTGCCTGAACTTCATTCTATCTGTGCATCCATTCTATAAAGCACACCTTATTTAAATAATGATTCCCTTCCTCCTTTGGATACCCACTTCATTTAATACAGAACATATAAACGCTTCAACAAAAGAAACAATAACCACTGGGAGGTCCCATTTTTTTCTTATCCCTTCAAAGCAACATTCCTTTTTTGTGTGTTTTCCCCTTGCAGTTAGTTCTGCAGCATTATAGAATACCATAATCTGCAAGTATTTCATGAGCCATAATGAGTTCTTCTAGTATCATCCTGGGAGATGCTGTAGATTTCACACTGCCTCACCAACCAATCCCTTTCAAGCTCCTTCCAAAATGAACAAGACGGTGAAAAATAAGGTAATTAGGTAACAGTGGTTCAGTATTATGTTGCATGTTGTAAAAAATAGGAGAGAAAACCTATAACGTTCAGCTCTTTGGTGTTCTGCAGTGAAGTGCATAATCTTTGAAATGCATAAGGCTGGTGCTGTTGTATCTCAATACACACCTCTGTAAAGTCTTCAGTTTACACAAATCAGAGCAGATATTCACATTAAAATCCATTAATTGAATCCACTAAAAGACCATAAAAATTCAGAGGATGCTGGACCATCCCTAACCTAAGCATTTACAGAAACTCTGTAATTGAGAAATACTTACATTTCACTGAAAAGCTCAGTCATGCCAGAGAAGCTTTCAACTGCTGACACACCAGAGTTACTTGGAATATTCATTTTATGGTTAAAAATAAATTTGACTTAAGGTAAGGGAAAGATGCTTGGCTCTAGCAGGAGTTTACAGGTGATCTATATAAACTTCAGAGCAAGTCACTACAAATAACATCTCACTTACACAGCCCATTTTTGATTAACTCTTTCCTTGACCTATTTGGATACATTTGTCAGTAAAGATACCAGTTGTCAGTGTCTCTGTTTATGAATGGAAGTATAACAGTATAGATCATACAGGTTTCCCAGTGTTTCAGTGCCTATTCCCTGCTTAAAATGAACAAGATAATGGAGCATCTTCTTTCCTCTTATTCTCTGCCTTTTAAATCATATTCCCTGCTGCTTCTTCTGGTGCTTCCTCCCCTCATACAAAATGCTCAAATCATAGAGTTACAGCCTGTAAATCTCGCTCAGGGCTCAAGCAAATATTTGTGCATATAATACACACGTGAGCAGCTCATCCAAAACAAAACTTCTCTTTGTGTTACCTGTGAAGGACCTGGTTTTGTTAATGCAAATTGTGCAGTGTCAATGCAGGCAACGTGGTACAAATAACCACAAAATATGCAGAAAAGGCCTGCTCCTAACCTTGAGTCCCCCTGAGCAGTAGTCTGGGTCAGATGCATTAATACAACCTGATCTCTGTTCCTTTTCTTTGGTTACTCCTTCCCTGTGTTTGCTGTTTCTAACCACGTGCAAGCCCCTTAACTCTCCCACTCCTCACTGCTCACAGGGGTGTTTGCTGCTTCTCTGAGAACTTTCCTACTGGGAGTTTTTGTCAAGCAAGAGATCTCCCCTGCTTCAATCACACAGGAACCTTCTGGCTGAGTGTGGGAAGTAAAACCCTTGCTGCTTTCAGATGGCAGGAGAGAAAAGATGCACATCCCCTCCTGCCCTACCTCTGCAGCGACTCTGGGAGTCCCAGGAACCCTCAGTGAGAGATTGCCTTAGCAACCACATGTTAGTGGAGACAACCTCCATCTGTTTAGCCTCCCTGTAAATGTAACTGGGATCTTGTGAAGTCTTGCAGTTGAAGCAAAACAGGAGTTCTTTCCCTGTGCTTATCTTCTAAGTATTTTCTCTTTGCCTAACAGCACAGGATTCCACAGACTAGACATCAAGTTGTTATTAGCCCATGAAAGACAGGCTGGAAAGGTGTCACTTTGTAGGAGTCACCCCAAAAGAGACTCCTGCCAAAGCAGAGCAGACTATTTCCCTGCTGAACAAGCAGCAGGAAAGGAGGATTGCCTGTGATATGAGCAAGGAAAGAGACAGATCAGCCATCCAGGAGTGTGTCTGCAGACACATGTGCAATTTCACAGCAAACAAAAGGGTGGGATTTTGGTAACACCCATGGAAGGGTCCATTCCTTTTCTCCAATTCCTTTCCTTCACAAAGCCAAAGATGTCTGTCTTGTGAGAACAGCTTGTCTTTGCTGCTGAGGCACGCTGTGAGTGTGCTCACCAGGATTTCTGGTGTGGTTTGAAAAGTACAATACTGTCTTTCTTGAATATTAAGAAGCTGAAAGATAAAGATGAATACTGAAAGAAAGAAGCTGATGGCTCACTGGCTGCTCAGCATCTGCTTCCACCAACTCAGAAATATCCTCATTTAATATGTGTGCAGGGACGTTCTACTAACATTCATTTGAATTCAAGACTCTTACCTCACTTTTCCTTTCCTTTACCACCTCAATTTTTGCTCCACACTAAAAGGTATGAAGCACTTTTATCTAATTATTTGACTCGCTATAAAAATTGTCTTAACTAGCATTTTCAAAAATGAAGGGCTCACAGAATACTTTTGACACTAAACTTTAATGCATTTGGAAGGATATCTTTAGGTTTAGGAGTTTGGGATGGGGGGAGGTGAGGGGAAGGGGGGGACTGTTCATTTGTTTGTAAATTGCTCAAATAATGACATAAAAACCTAAAGGATACTATTCATACACTCTAACAAATTGCATTTTTCCTGTCTCTGTAAAGACAACAGTGTAAAATCCTGGAACTGCTCTAAAGTTCAGAGAACAGAGGGATGCTGATCCTTATGATCATTAACATACACAGTAAGAACTCTCTTTAGTACAGCATTATAATTTTTATTTTAAAAATTGATCCCTGTCTAGACATGTACTAAATCTCTGAAGCAGGAGTTTGCAGTGCCTGAAGGGTGAGCTCTATAGCTCAGCTCTAAGACTGGCCATTTTCCTGCTTTACTGAAATGCTGTGAAGTAGAGATACACACAGAGCAAACGAGAAACACTGCAGTAGCAGGAAAGAGCTCTGAATGCCTTATTGATTCCCTGATTTTTGTGATCCTTTTATTATCCACTGTTGAGCAGTCTAGGCAAAGGTGCTTATAATTGTGGCAGCTCCATAATGCTATATATTTCTAAGGCTTACACCACAACTGCCAATCTCTCCCTCTACCATCTGCTTTCCCCCTCTTTCTTCCTCAGAGCACAGCTGCCAGCATTGTGTCTTCAATATTCTGCACAGAAATGAGGATGATTCCAGCTGGGATATTTGGGGACATAAACTGGGTTGAGCTCAGGTCTTCTGAGTCCAGCAAACAAACTCTAGTGATTCCAATAAAGATTGCATCCTGTTTGGGATGTCTCAAGAAGGAGTGGAGGTATAGGAGAAGTTAATAGCAGCAGCAGGGACAATCAGGCAGTGCTGTTAGAGCAAGCCCAGTGCTCCCAGGCACTGCATCTTGTCAGAATTGCCAATCTTCGTAGGAGACAAAATTAATCAAAACTGGCTTCACATAAATTTTGCTTTCCGAGGGTCAAATTAATTTACCTGCCCTTCAGCACAGTCCTTGCCCTCATAACCCTGTAATACATGTGTAAAAAAGTGTCACTTTTTCCATGATCTGGGAATTGAGTTACTACACAAGGGTCAATTCTATCTCTGTCAGACTTAATGTAATATTTAGAGGTTTACCAAAGCCTTTCCACACTTGGGCACAGGCAATTTGTGAGGCTGAGTTTGCCCAGACCTGAATTATAGAGTAAAAATTATGAGAAATTTTCCTACATGTTTTCATTTGTCAGGAAACTTGAGAGAAAATAAATATTTCAAAGAAAATCAGAAAGTTTTTCTTGCACCTCATTAATAGCATTATCTTTTAAGTTCAAGGCAGTTAAACCAAATAAACCCACTGAAATAACTGAGATGATGCTGAGGGTCAAAAATGGCTTGTGAAACCTTTGCCCATGCCACAGATGCCTGTATTGTAAATAACTGACCTTGTGGAAGGCAACATGATGGAGAGAAGGTGATTTTTTTTTAATGAAATCATAATTGAACTCAACATTTCCATGAAAACCAAGCACTTTTGGTGAGGGAACCACGAATGTTTCATGAGTTTAGGCCTATGACACATTTCTGTACAGTATATTTGTTCAAACTAGAAGTCTCTTAGACCTCAGTTTGAGTTGGAGGCATTTTCTATTACAGAAAACATGCCTAATGCAATAGGTCTGTATCTTGATGATATTGTAGGGATCTCACTATTTATGAAGTTTTTGTGTACAATTCAAACATTCTTGTGTGTACAAAAACTACTTAGGAAGACTGCATATCCTTGAGCAGCCAGTGTGTGTATAACCTCTAACTAGAGATATTGAACAACACACTCCCAACCAGCTGTCAGATTCTCTCAGCTGCTAATATGCCATTATTAATCTAGTGGTTACCACCACAAAAGGCAATTTTCCCAGGAAAACACAGATCAGCTTCACCCACCTCAAGAAAAAATTTTTTAAAATTACTGAATAAGTCTGTGAATTTGTGAGATTACTGAGTAAGATTCAAGCTAATGCTATTAGAAGGGGTGAGGAGGAGATTAAAAAATTTAATGTATCAGGAAGAAGTGATAGAAGAGTGGGCCAGTCTGTGAACTTACACCACTTTGACCATCACTTGTATGGGGCTGATGTAATTAACAGTCAAGAAGCTCATGCAGCCAGCTGGGCACTAAAGCAGATTTTGAGAACAGTGTCCTTCACTGAACTGCAGGGCAGCAACCACCTGCTCAGGGGCAGCAGTAAAGACAGAGGGAACACTTTTATCTCAGGCCATTACAGCCATTTCTCTGCAGTCACTGTGCATTTTAATGATTGTTCTTTGACAAACAGCAATTAGTATGCTGAAGAGCTTGACAGACACCTGAAGAATGAGTATTTTTCTTATCTGCCTGAAGGAGAGGATGGAGTTATGAGTGAGTTGAAATCTCCCAGAGAAGATGGAGAGGTACAGGTGAAAAAGAGAGAATTTTAAAAGGCATCAGGGAATATGAAAGGCAATGAACCTGTGAAAGGCAGGAAGTAAACTTCATACCAGACAAGAAAAGAAACTTTAGATGGGCTTTACCAAAGAAACAAAAAGGCAAGCAGAGGTCAGGAAAGGTGGGTGTGCACATGATCCAGGAGCAACCTCCAACAGGTTCATAAACTCTACCCAAAGGATGCTTTAATCAGTATGACAGCAGTGAAAGGAAAATAAATGTGTGCAGGCTTTTCTTTGCACAGACAAAGCACGAGCCAGTGGTGCTTTCAAAACTGCCTGTTCCTCTATTGGAAACTCTGTATCCCTCACATTGGCTTCCCAACCTGCATGGAATGGTGGATGAAAGGAGCTCAGATTAAAGTCCAGAAGTGCTCTTTAACAATGACATGGTAGTTGCACTGGGAGCTCCAACACCAGTCCTTTCTGGCCCTTACTTTGTGATATTTTTTCACTTTTCCAATAGTCTGATGTACACATGGTTACTGCTGGCTTAGTGCTTTCAACTCTATTTCAGCAAAGTACAGAAATACTTTCTAAATCCCAGGAAACCCAGATGACACCACATAAGAACCTACATATGATGATTTTGTAGCAATTCAGAGATTCACTTGGTCCTTAAAAGCCTTCTTGAAAAATTTCTTTCCTGTGAATTTTTTAACCTTTTTTTCTTTAAAGAACTCTTCTTTAAAGACCTCTTTGGAGACCTCTGTTTTCTCCAGACTATCCAGCACAAAGAGAGAACCTGTGTTCTGATACCAGCCTTGCAGTGAGGCACCTGGCACATGTGTAGCAAGTTAATGTGGTTCCACAAGTTATGTGGTTTAGAAATCACATATGGTGATACTTTGAACAATTTTAATTCAGCCAGAGCTGCATAATACAATGTCTATAACAATTTTGTAGTAAAAATATTTATTCTAAACTACACACTTGTATTTGCAGTGCAGAGAGTCTTGTCTGAGTCCTGCAGATACACAAGTTTGTGCCCATCTTTACCTGGATGGATTGTCTTTTAGGGTGCACCTGCACCTGTCTGGTTTTAGTTCCGACCAGGAGAATTTAGTGAATCTCCCAGTTGCCCCCATTTCCTGTGTTTTGGTTCATGTGGTGGAGAGGTTTTTGGGAAGGAGGATGCCATGGGGGCCCAGCTGCCAAGCTGGTCCCAGCCACACCTCTGCTCCTGTGCATGGGCACTTTGCCATCCCTCACATCCACCAGCATTCCACAAAAGGGTTTCACAATTCCAGTCTGAGTCTTGCTGGAATGAGCTAGACACCAGGAATAAGCTACACTGTGATTCCCACCCTGTTTGACCTGGTGAAGAGCAGATTTTAAGTCCTGCCCTGGATTTCTTGGTTCTCAGGATATCACAACTGCTGTGCACAAATTCCCAGAGCAGGAAAGAGGAACCTGCACTCTGTGCTTAGTTCCCTGTCACTTCCTATTCTGTGTCTGATTTCTCAGATCTGCCCCAGCTCTGCATTTTCCTTTAGGGCTGATTTTGCAGCAAGCCTTAAAATACTGCAAAAATATTGGTCCAGAAATATTCCTGGGAGGAAAATAATTATGCAGCTAAACAGCAGCACATACATGCAAGAGTAAGGTATTGCTGTAATTGACAACACTCATTATTCAGGATTTTTAAAAATTTTATTTTCTGTAGTGGTAGATTTATTTTCAACCCTTATGGCTTGTACAGTAACTTTTTTCATTCTGAATTTTTATGAGAGAGGCACCTTAGTTTTCTTTTATTTAGTTTCTAATACCATTAACAATTACCATTATACTTACTTGTGCTGCTTATGGAATAAGATAAAACTAAGGATAATATTATCAAGGTATTTTCCTTTGCATATCTCTTTTTCAGCTGTGTTAAGCCATAGTTATTCTTTCTTTTAATTTATGTCTGGGCCACACGAGCTAAGATATATAGGTAAAAATGAAAGTGGCAGCCTGTGTCATCTTCCACATGTTCTGTAACAGAAAGAGAATGTGGGTTTCAATCTGCTCTCTCAAGGGCCTTAACAGACTTCCACCACAGAAACAGCTTCCCAGGCTTTGGAACTTGAGGGGCCTGAAATGAGTGGCATTTAGGTGTCAAACTCACATTTGCCTTATGGAATTGCACTTCTGTCAGTCTCTTCAGGATCCACGTCCTATTAAAATGCTAAAGAGCCAATCACCATGCAAGAGTTAACACAGAATTAATTAATAGTAAAGGAACAAGAATAAAATGTAGCTCTTGATAATAACATTTGTTTGAGAAAATGCAACTAGGATGAACAAATCAAACCAAAATTATTGCTGATCTAGTTTCCCCCAAACAGTGACAGCCATGAACAGTGCATCCATAAGGTTCTCTAGGGAATGCAGCACTTTAACTCCCTTTTCTCCTAGCTTGAGACAGGTTATCAAATTCAGCTCTTTACACTGTTGAAATCCCAAGCAATCCTTTGGACTTATGTGGGCTTCATACTAGTATTGCACTGCTGAAATTCATTTAATAACCCAAAAGAGACCTGCAGTGTGCTTTTTTTTCCCTCTCCAGTTTAACTGCACTAAGTCTGAACATTATAATCAAAATCCCATATCACAGATTGCCTTTGAGCTGTTTGAAATGGAGAATGAGTGAAAAGTACCAGGGCATGGAGTGCCATGGAAGAACTAACCTGTGAGGAATTCAGGTGTAATTTCTTTACAGGAAGGGCATTATGGAATAAATTGCATGGGGCATTCAGGCAGCAAGGCAGGCAAGTACCATAAATCAGCTCTGAAATATAAACTGAGCAATTGGAAGCCAGAGTAATTATGGAGTTTGAGCTTGCTGGTTAGGGATGTCATTTCTGTTTGGGATAAATAAATATTCTGATCTGAAGGTGCACTATGGCAGCTGGGGAAGCAGAGGGAAGACCTGGGGTTGGCCAGAGGAGGAGGAAATGACAGTTCTACTCTGGGTGTATTGCACTCAGCTGGGAGAGAGTCCTGGGTAAATACTGCCAGATAACCTATTTTACATGATTCTTTTGCAGGGGCAGTTTTGTGTTTCCTTGATCAGTTTTCATGTTACTGGAAAGTTAGGAAGGGGAGGTCGGGGGACTTTTTTATTTGGGGCTTTTTTTTTTTTTTTTTGGTTTTCGGTTTTTTTTTTATATTAAATTTGGAGGACATCATCTTTTGCCCTTTCAGCTCAGCAATCAAATCCCTGAGCATGGTACATTACCTTTCTGGCCATTTGGTCATGGTCAGATACAATTGTCATCTCAACCATTCAGCACCTCCTCAGATGAGTAATGAGTGGGTGTTAGGAAGAAATCAGGCTTTTTACTTCATGTGGAGCTCAGTCCAGAACTTTAATAAGGAGTTGTTCAGGGAAAGGCATGGGCACAGAAAGCAAATAAAATATAACTGAGAAACTATTTGAGGTGTGTTCAAACATTTGAGTGAGGAATTATAAGAGGAATGTATAAACATAGGAAAGACATGACAATATTTTTATGACAATATAAAAAGAACTCCAACTGTTAAATGTGAAATAACATATGGACATACAGCAGCTCCCTTCATTTTTCCAAATCCTAATGTTGTGTTTTAACCCCAGCCAGTAATGAAGTACCACATGGCTGCTTGCTCCAGCTTGGTGGGATGAGGGGAGGAGAATCAGGAAAAAAGGTAAAACCCATGGGTTGAGATAAGAAAAGTTTAATAATAGAATTACAATAAAGTAAAATAACAATGAAAATGATAATAATGTAATGAAAAGGAAAACAACAAAGAAAGAGGAATAAACTCCAAGAAGAACAAGTGATGCACATGCTGTGGCCATGCTCCATTATAAATTCTTGTGCACCTCCTCACTGTCAGAGGATGGGAAGATGAAAATTCCTTCCCTTAGAATAAGCACTACTTAGTAACAATCAAAACATCAGAGTGTTATCAATGTTATTCTCATACTGAACCCAAAACACAGCATTGTTCCTGCTACTGGGAAGAAAATTAATCTATCCCAGCTGAAACCAGTACAACTAATCAATGTCTTACAACATTAGAACAATTATTTTTTAAAATATATGTCTGTTTGCACCATTGGTTTTTCAAAATGTAATATGCTTTAGATGTGTTGGTTTCTGACTTAAACACTAGGTCCATTCAAAGAAGTTGCATTCAAGCTCTACCCAGAAGCTGATTCTTGACCATAATCACTGAAATCAAAAACACCGAGGAGGGAAACACAAGTCCTACTGTTTTAGTAATGGTGGGTCATTCTTCTTAGCCATGCACAACTTTGATTCCTGATGCTGCTTGCACCTTTTCATCCCCAAAGCTCTCTTCCTACTTTTGTTATCTTTCAGCCAGGCAGCTCACACACTGCTCATTTCTAAGTACATCTGAGGCTGGGCTGCTTTCATCCTGCCTGCTGCTCAAAGGTTTGTACGTTCAGCTTCACCTGGAGCTTCACCACAGGCACATTCCTGTTACTGAGCAGAGTGTGACCAGCATGAGGGGGTTTCTCATAGAATAGTTTGGGTTGGAAAGGACCTTTAAAAGTCACCTAATCCAAACCCCAGCCATGGGCAGGGACACCTTCTACTAGATCAGGTTGCTCAGAGCCCCATCCAATCTGACCTTGAAAGTTCCCAGGGATGGGACAGCAGTCACCTCTCTGGGCAGCCTGTTCCAGTCTTCCACAGTGCAAAGAAATTCTTTCCTATATCTAAACAAAACAGGCCATCTTTTAGTTTAGAACCACTATGCCTTGTCCCAGTGTGACAAGTCGTGCTAAAAGTCTGTCCTCATGTTTATTTTATCATGAGAAATACAGCACATGCACCTCAACTCACCTTGTTCATAAAGCTTTACCCAGAGTTGGCAACTTAACAAAAGAATTAACATTAAAAGTGATAATCTAAATCACCTTGTCTTCCCCTCACCCATGTACTCATACAATTATTGTCAGTTTGGAGGAGGGGCAGGGTTGCTGCCAAACAAGATTTTCATGCAGAAATTGTGATAAACAGCCTTACAGTGATGACACAGAGTGTGAAATCCTTCACATCTGCTTTCCCCAGCCCTCCCTTCGCTGTCCCCAGGGTGCTCTGCTAAGTGCTGGCTGCTAGATGAAGTGCAGCATTAGGGTATCAGAGTTATGATGGAAGTTCACCTCTCTGAGAATTAGAAGATTCCCCTTCACTTAGCTTTGGGATGTGAGCAATAAAGTGGTGATGACTGAGCCTCACCCCGGAGCACAGCGCTGCACAGTGCACAGAGCCTGGCAAAGGCAGCCTTTGTTATCCACTGAGTTATGCCACAGATGCATAAGCAATCACAGCTCAAGGGCTAAAGAAGCACATTATAAATTCTTATAATTATTTGTTATGACAGTAAGCAGAGAACAGCTTAAAAGCAGGAAGTATTTATGGGGCTGGGAGGAGAGCACAGAGGCTGGAGCGTGCACTGTTCACCTGATGTTGCACGGGCTGGGAGGGAGCATCAGCACATTCAGGGCAGTCAGACAGAAGGAATTGCTTCTTCTTTCCTCTGAGATGAAAAGCTGTCACACAGCCAGGTGCTTTCTACCTGTGGCCCCACTAACTTCACCTCCCTTTCTGCCCGGGGCACAGCATCAGGCACAGAGCCCCTCTCTCTCCCATGGTTTGTGTCAAGCTATGGAAAACGTGGAAAAACATGGAGCTGATCTCTGTTTACCTCTGTGCCATTTCCTCTCTGTCCCAAAGGTATTGGTACAGCCAGCACAACTTCCTCCTCTACGTGTTCTGAAATAGAACACAAGAAGAGTCCTCCACATCAAAGATAAAAGAGCAGGTTTGGGACACAGATTTCAAGTCATACATTGGTGCTGAATTCAGAGGAGACCCAGACTATGAGCCACGATTTTCTATTTTTTTTTTTTTTTCAGGAAGGCCTTTTTGAAAAAAAAAAGTAACTGTAAAGGAAAATATCTCTTTCCACTGCCAACTGATCTGTTTCTAAAGCAGGAAATTCTTGTAGCCCATAATCAGTTTCAACAAAATATAACATTTTGGAAGCACACTATTCAAATTTTCTAAATTAATCCCTTCTTTAAAGGCATATTTTAAAATTCAGTTAAATCTAAGTACAAAGATTCAGAGATTTTTAAACATTAAATTCCTGTGTTTTCACAAGAAAAATTCATTTTCCATTTAAATTTCTGTTTGAAAACTATTTGTGATATTTTAGCTTTTTCTTCAATTTCAGATAGATTAGACATCGTCAATTTAATTATTATTTGCTAGAAAATGTCAGGAAAATTATTCTTTCATTATTTTCCTGAAGAATTCCTTCATTTTGTAGGGCAACCACAAATGAAATATTCAATTTACAGGTTATTCAGACCAGCCAATGCTCATAGTTAAGAGCAGTAAAATTTATTAGGCAATGAGATGGCTCTGAGAGATGTCTCTCCCTGGTAACACTGCAAGTAGAAGAATGAATTACCTCTGAATCGACAGTTAATTGAGATACCATGGAGCACAGCAAAATGAATGAAATTTAAATCTGCAGGGTATGATTCGCTGCAGTTTTTGTCACATTAGTTCCAGATAAACAGAAATTATTTATATTTGAGTGTGTATACACACCCTTAAAGGAGTTTACATACCCATACATACACATATTTATTTAGCTACTTTCTGTGGTATGTGCATTCACACTATGTGTGCACCAAATAATTTCCATTCCCTTGAATTACACCACTCTGGAGCACACAGAGGTCTATATTTTTATGGTGGATTGACAGTAGGACTGATTGTCCATAATTAACAGAGCAATCACACTGCTGCCAGCTTGGAGAATTATTTACTCGCAATGCAGAAAATGAGTCCATATTGCACAGCAAAGGGCCTGAACATGGAGAGCAATTTGGGTTTACTGAAGAAAGAATGGCAATTATTTACATTGACAGAGATACAGCAGCCACTAACATGCTCTGGGTCACACAGGACTACTTTGTTTGAAAGGTGAGGGCAAATTTAAACAGCATAATTCCACGGAAACAGCAGCTGAGCCTGATGGTCTGACATGCTGTGATTTGCTGCAGGGGTGGGATGGAGTCCCCTGTCTTACAGTATGTGCAACTTTCTTTTCTTTTTTGGTTTTTTGCAGGCTTTTATTACAGCGACTATGGATACAGGAGAGCAGAACACCTTAAATTAATGAATGACTATTTAGGTGGGTTTGGTATTTCACTTTATAATAGGACTGAGGAAAGCTTCAAGCTAAAAAGTAAGATCCCTGCCTGAGAAGGCATGTGAACATAAAATAATAATAATGGTGATAATTGCATCTAGCTGGTATTCAAATTCCCTTCTAAGCTCCATCAGTGGTGTTCATTAAGTGAGGTAGAGTTAAAGCTTTAGACTCCTTCAGTTAGGCAGTAACATCCAGGGGATTTGAGGCTTTAGCTACCTCTGAGGACAACAGCTCCTCACAATATCCTTGAGATATGCACTCTTGCAAAAAGACTTAAAGCTTTTAATTTCTGATGTTCTTAAGGCCTAATAGCCTCCAAAATACCTGATTCTTCAAATTCCCCGTATAGCTCCCTTATGCATAGCTAAATGTTAAGAATGCAAAATAAACTTAATTAGCTAGTGTGCTAATATCCTCACAGGCCTTTGAAGTCACTGGGAAAATCTCATATTTGAAAAAGGGAGTGAAATGCATAATTTTTCCCCTAATGCAGCAAGAAAAGCCATGTGAAAGTAAATATGAGCTCTCAAGACAGAAGTGGATATAGCTACAAATTAATTTGTTCTTTTTTTTCCCAAGCCAATGAAAACTCATTTCCAAAAGTTCATGGCAAGAATATGAGTGTACTCCTGTGGAAAAGCTTCACCCTTCCTGGTGAAAAAGATGCTGCTGCCATTTCCTTGCGCTTGGAAAGATGGATAGGTGGACAATCTTACAAAACACCCCATTGCTAATTTTTCATTTCCCCTTGTTAAGCAGAGAACAAGCATGGAGGGTAGAGCCAGAATATAAACTAGAGCTTTCTTGGGTGACATCTGAGCTGCCACTGAACAGAAGAAACGAAGTTGTAAAAACAGGTTTCAGAACAGTTTCTCTGTGTTAACATGGCAATTTTCCATTAGTTGTTCTGATTAATTTACATAACTGCAGTTCAGTTAAAATATATGATTGTTTCTCAAGGCATAAAAATTGCATAAAGAAATCAACCTCTTTTTGGCTGCAATCCAGTCCAGTTTGGTCTCTATGATCAGATAAGGAATAGTAAGGCTATGGTATTAAATTCAACAGAACTGAGACCAATACTATAAAAATTCTATAAACAACACATATTTAATTGGATGTAAATTGGGAAAAAAAAGGCAGAGGTGAAACCTATGTAATTTTATCTTCACATTTTTCTCATACTGTAAAACTGAAAAATTGTATAAGCTTCAAATATTTTATAAAGCTTCCTTTTTTCTAAAAGGAAAGAAATATCCAACGCTGAAGACATTTTGCTAAAAATATTGGAATCCTTGGATGTGTAAAATCTCCTATCGTAGATAAATTTTCCAGATAAATTTTCCACTAATGCACACATTTTCTATATTAACTTTAGACATATTAAACACTTGGGACTAATACTAATGCACACTGCAAGACTAAGCTTCTGGAGCTGGAAGAGCAGACACAGAGGGGTAATCCAGGTCATAGAGTCTTTTAGAGGGACTACAGGCAAACTGATCACAAATCTACTTACTTGGTGTAGCCTCACTTTTAGGCACAAATCATGATAGTTGAGGCTCACCTACAGCTATGGATCCCATGGCACAGCACAGCTCTACAGGGCACTGTTGGAGCCATGGATCCTGCAGTTCTGAGAGCCTTGATGGGTGGAAGAGGAGCAGGATGAGACTGAGCATTGTGCTGGTTGTCAAGCCAGGAGCTGGAGTGATGGGGACCCACTGCACAGATCCAAAGGAAAATTGTAATTACAGCTCTTCTGAAAGCACATTCAGGTGAAACGGCCCCAAATCCTTCACCATTTCTTACTGCATTTGTCACAGAATCAGTGACTGCTCTTCTGTGGGGAAACAATGCAACATGGAAAAAGACAGGTGATGCTGGATTTTCCCCCTTTCAGCTTGCAGACTCAAAACCAGGGGAAAGACTTATTTCTTAATCCCCACATCTAGCCCATATTTATTCGAGATTGGAAGCAATCCATAGAAATTATTAAAAGATTAAACACCTTACTGCAGAAGATAAGGTTTAAAAAAGAGAAGTTTGGAAGGTTTCTTGACCACAGCAGACAAGATATTAGGGGATATCTAATCTAAGAGAGACATGTACAGCAAGTACCACTGACTAAACTGAAACCAGGCTCAAATTCAGACAAGATATTAGGCACACATTTTTCAGATCAATACAATATGCTTTTCTGGAGAATATACTTCAGATAGATGTGAGTTAATGGTTGAATAAGGGGTAAATTAGAAAAAATTTAACACTCAGATAAAATGGATTAAAGGCCCTTTCTGACACTCTAACTTTATTACTTGTAATATCAAGGATATCTTACAAATATTGAATATTCAACACCATCCATTTAGAAGGAAGGTGATCTTGTTTCCATGGCAACTTGCTTGTAGGCAAGCCATTATTTGGTCACCACTTTTTTCTGGGATGCTGTATGTTTATCCCCTGATTACTTTAGTTCCAGCAATTTTACAAACTACTTAATTTAAAATATAATAACCTGTATTTATGCCAAACATAAAAAAGTCTTCTGTTTGCATAAAATATAAGAAGACCTATGCATTTTAATTTCTTTCTCAAGATGATTACTTTCTCTTTTGTGATTCATAAACTCCAGCAGATGCGGCAAAAAGTTACATAAAAGGCTTTTTAGGGTAATTATGTCTTCAGCTGGAAATTTTGACATTTGTGATCTCTCTCTTTGATCACTGCTATTAATATCTCCTTAGCAGCTATGACTTCCTGAGAGTTAACTAATTGATAGAAAAAACCTGCTCAGAGTTGCAAGAGTTTTCCCTTCTTTATTTCTGTACAAATGACAAGGCTGTCCTGAACAGGATCATTACCTTTTCAGCTAGTAGAATACTCAATAGACAGGAGTAAAAATATGACTGTGACTAGAACAAAGCTGGGATCTTTGTCTTTACCTAGTACTTAGGTGTTTATTTATAGTGTACAGATATTTGCATTAGCATAGTGCCAACAGCTTCACTGCATTTCAACACCCTGTTGCTTTACGGGTGGAGGAAGCCCAAGGTAACCATCTTAACATCTGGTAAACTAAAGAAATGGGACAGAGAATAAAAATACAGAATCAAAATACTGGTAGACAGAGAAGTGACAGAAAGATTAAGTTCACCTAGTCACGTGTCAAGGAGTGCAGAGTCGTAAATGCAACAGCCACCACTCCACAGAACACCCACAGGGATAAGCAAGTTGTACTGCCCTTTGCTGGTGCCATTCTCTTTTCATTGGCTATCCAGGAGCCCTGGGATGTCAGGTTTCTCAGGCAATTCAAAATTAGATAGCATCAGTCCACCTCACAGAGATTAAGGGGCCTGCCCAGTGTCATACAAGAAGTCCTTGATTAAAGTGTGAAACTTGCCTACACATAATTTTGCTCCAAATTAGGGCCTGGGCTAAGCTGCTGTCAGACATCCTCTACATCCAATCTGCAATTCTGCTTAGGACATTACCACCACTTTTGTACAACACTGTCTGCCCCAGGAAGATACTTAAATTTACTTCATTAAGAAGAAGCATTTTAGGAAATTTTCTTTAAAAATATTAGATTAAAAGTGTTGACACTCCCTATGATATCACACAGCTTTTGTTGTTTAGAAAACAACTTAAACTCCTATTTCCTTTACCTAAATAAAAACACAGCTATTACAGCCTTCAGACCTCGAGTCTAGCAGGTGAGAACTACTTCTGGGTAAATGCAATCCATATGCAGCTGAAAGTTAATATCACATGAAGTATGCTATGCACTCTGTACTTTAAATAGCTCTCCTGATGATTAGAACTTTTCCTAATTAGCTTGAACAAGGAGACTTTTTCTGACTGTCCTAGTGAAGGAGCCTCTCTGAGGACAATATTCCCATAAATGCTTTACTCCTGTCTACAACTCTGCATCTCTGTCTTATCCTTTCTTGCAGACAAGGGAGAATAAACATACATTTTCACTACTTTGTAACTCTCAAAATTTGGGTGAAAAAAACTTGAATGAAGAAAACCACTGCCTCATTCAGGCACACAGGCCTACATACCCCTAAGTATGCCAACATCCATAGAAATGGGGTGTGGAAATGACATATCTCTAGCATAACTGTTATATTATGTGAATTGTTTAGATGTGACGTGGCATATCCTTTTATTACTTTTTTATGGTTGAAACATCAACTTCTTAATACATGTTATGCACCATGGATACAGTTATTTATTTCCACTTCCAGGAAAATTACAAATTTTAAATCTGCCCTCAATGTTTCCCATTCTATTTTAATAGTAAAGTGTAACTCTGATACCAGAGCTTCCATGTATTTATAAAACTGCTAAACTGGTCATCATGATTCCCCTCATTTGCTCCCTTCCTCAAAAAACTGCCAAAAAAAGAAACTGAACTACAAAAGATATTTCAGAGAGGAAAAAAACCCACAGAGGCTTTAAAGCATGTTTCTTAGGATTAGGGAAGAATATGGACATTATCAATGTCAGAACAAGGACAGGCCTCTGTTGTCAGACATATCACACCCTGCACCAGCTGGACAAAGCTAAATCCCCCCTGATGTGTGGATGAAGCACCTTTCTCTGAGGATGCCAGGCCCACCCATGTGCTGTGAGCAGCAAAGTGTCACCTAAATTCTCAGTTGCACAGGAGGTTGGATATTGTCCTGACTTCAGGCTGAATTAGATTTTTTTATCCTCACACCCTAAAATTTCCAACAGGAAGTAAAAATAAAAAGTCCAGGTTTCATAATCCTACAGTCTGTAGAAAATATTTGCATTTATTTTTAGTCCACATTCTGCTAAAACTCCTGTTGTTAAACAGCCATCAGTCACATTTAGGGGAGAAGGAGCATCTTTTTTCCATATAAAGATATTCTGCAGGAAAAAGGAATGCAACATTGGCATGAAAAGCGGTTATTTCCTGCCTCATAAGCAGAACAAGCATCTAGGAGTGATGTGTTCTGAGGCTGAGCTTTATCAGACTTCCCATCCCAATGAATCCCCCACGAATCACTGCTGGTCAGGCAGAGAGGATGGTCACAACCCATTGCACCTTTTATTGCTCATCTGCATTCCACTGAATTTGCATCTTCTGCATCTCTGCCTCTCCCTTAGGGTTCTGTATCTTCTTGTGTGATACTTTTCCCTTTGGATCCTTAAGTCACTAATTTTTAGCATTTCCATTTTGGTCTCTCTTCACATTTATAGACATGTGCATGCACAACCTCATCATACCTTGACAGCTTCCTCAGTAAAAGAGAGCCAAAACTCAAATGGCTCAGCTGCACCAGATCAAGGCTTGAACACCAGGCAGCTGAACAGGCTGAACCTTGGGCCAGGGCATGCTCTGACCATTTCAGTTGAAAATCTATATGACCTTACAGCAGTCATGACATTTACTAGTCTTTTTTCCCCCAATTATTTCTTTGAGTTCACCTCCTTTAACACTTCAGTTAAGGCAGTGTCTGTCCAGGGCACAAGACACTAGCTGAGCTTTAACTATTTTGAAAGACTTTTCCACTGCCTGTCAGGCCAGCCTGTCCCACTGTCACAACAGACATTATCCCTTAGTGTCAGCAGAGCAAAATCCACACTGTCCCACATGCAGGTGCCAGAAATTAAGGAAATACAAAATCAGGTCAGAAGAAGATTAGATAAGACATAAATCCTCCAGGAAGTTTCTAGTAAATGCAGAATGATCAGCCTGCACCTCACCTGCCCTGAGTCGAGTCCCATTCCCTACAAACCCACTGCCACCTTCTCACAGCACCAGCAGGGAAATGTCTGCTTTTATTTCTGTAATTGCTGCCTTGGTGCTGCTTAGCAATTCTTCTCCTTTGGTAGGAGGGCAATCACTCTCATTAGATGTCAGAGTGCGACAGCAGAGTGCTTTTGTTTGGAGTACAGCGTGCAGAATGATGATTTCCAGTCTGAGGGCTGGGGAGAGCACTCCTCCCTTTGGAAATTAAGCAACTGACAGATGTTAGAACATCATTAAACATATAAAAAGGCTCAGGGCCTTCTTGCAAAGTTCATTCTCTATTCAAAATTGGTTAATTCAAGGAGGAATTGCTTGCTGCAGTGCAGGTTACTCAAGATTATCTTGTAGGACAATGCTGGACTGAAAACTAAAGTGCCAGTGACAACCTTCCAGGAGCATTGGCCAATTAATCTCAGCAGCAGAGACTTTTAAATGTCATCCAAATCCCATCTGTGGGGCATGCCAAAAATATTTTGTACTTTTCACAAGTTAACTCTGCTTTATACCCAGGTCTATCTTTCTCATGAGGTCAAAGGAGGAGTTCTGTCTTTATGCCTTGTGAAACACACAATTATTAATCCAGTATGAAACTTTATTGACAATTCAGTGTTGAGAATGAAGTTCCTGCACCGAGTTTCAGCCACCAGAGGTGATTGAAGTGTCTAGCTTGGTCTTCTCTACATCTAGTGAGCCTAGAAATAGATGAACTCTGTGTCTAGGAAAAGGGAAGTTTGCTCACACAAGGAATTTCAGACAGCTGCAATAGTGCCTGCAACTCTGGATATGAAGAGTAGGAAAGGGCAGTACTTTGACAGAATTCCCATGTGGAGATACAAAGTGTGACTGAGACCCCTAAACCCTCATGAAATTCCCACCCCAGGAACCTGCCACTTCTGCACATGCAGTCACAGCAGCAGCTTGTTTTACAAGCATTATGTCCCTGCCCACAAAGTGGAAAGTGTGTTATTGTGCTCCCTTACTTTGTTGTGCATGGTTACTTTCATGAAACCAGAGGTTCCCATTAAAGACACACAAGCAAGAATTCAAACATAATCATTAGAACTAAAAAAAAAAGTTCTAGAGAAGAATGTGCTTTCCCCAGAATAAAAAAAGTTTTTAACACACTTTTCACATTTATTGTGAAAATATTTGCATTGCGAATATTGTGGTGTTTTCTTCCTAAGTGTTGTTTTTTATTGTTGTAATTTGTTATTATGTTAATTTTTCACTTAGGTTAAAAAAACATGTTATTCTAAGAGTCAAGAAAACACATTCAGGAAAACAGTAAAAGAAATATTAAACCTTAGGTCCAATATCTCCCTTTTACAATGGCAATTGTAGGAAATTCAGAACTGCCTGAGTAAGAGGAGCAATGACCTTGTGTAGAGTGCAGTAACAGATACTGGGGCACAAAGCAAACAGATTTGTAGTTGAAGGGCCCTTTCATAAAGTGTTTTTATTATGAAAGAGACAGGAGATGGAAAACTATTCTGTGTGCACCTCTCTGCCAGCCTGGACAGCCCATTTGCCCTTCTGAGGGAAATGACAGGTTTGTTCTTAATCCTTGTGGATTTTCTCTTCACACTGCCACATAGGCAAAGTTTTTTTCTTCCTCCAATAAACTGAGCCTTATCTCATCTCCATCAGACACCTCCTCACCAGCTCATCTAACATTAACAAGCCCCTCACCACAGGAAACAAAGCTCCTACCAACAACAACAAAACATCTTCGCCTACAGAGGAGAGCAAATCCAATCAATATGTGCAGCTAATTGAGACAAATGAGCAGGTCCAGGCCTGGCAGCAAGCAACCAGGGTGATGATTTGGTAACAGATGGTGAAGGATTTGGCACAGATGGCTGTGATCCAGTTTCCTGAAGGACCTGCAGGAGGCCCATGCACAGTGCAGTGCTGAGCACGTTCCAGATGCAGGAAACTGGGCCAGGATAACCCTACAAAACCACACAGTATTTCAGCAGCTCTTGCAATACCATTGCCCCAGTTGGAACACATCTTCTCTGCATCACATCCTTGCTTTCTTCTAGGGATGAGTCGAAAGAGGGCAGTTCGAAAAACCTCTTTTTTCTCTCCAGGAAAATAACCATAAGTAACTCTGGGAAGGAGAAACAAGGGAAAAAATCTCTCAACAAGCAAAAAGGCTTTCTAAGGACAGCCAGAAACCCTTGCTGCAGGATTTTTTCTCAACATAAGTTTTCTAAAATCACTTCTACATCTTTGAAACATGTCAATGCAAAATAAGTTGGTTTATTTTACTACATATTTCAATGAAAATTGTAGAAATTATTTTATCACAGAGCTAAAAGTGGTATGTCATTATCAAAAGTGCTAAAGAGATAAAACAGTACTGAGCTACATGAAGTACAAACATTAGCATTACAAGGTTACCCCCCTCCTAGCTCAACCTAGTCAAACAATTAAAACACCCAATTATGTAACATGGAGCTATCTAGTCCCCAGTTCTCATTAGATATAATTAGGTGTGTTAATTTGATTTAATTTTCATCATATAGAAAAAGCCCAGGCTGATGTCTGATAATCTGGTGCTGTCATTCACAACTGAGATTTAAGTAACCTTAAAAGCAATAAGGTTCTTCATTATAATAATGAAGCTGTAATTAACATTAAGCACCTGTTGAAGTCATGCTTCCAATAGCTTTTTATGACACATTTTTGATGAATTACAAACAGTGGAAAAATAAATTTTCTAAGCTTTATAATTCAGAACTGTAGAATTTAGACTTTATTACTAAACCTGGCACGTAAATGAATATGTCCTGTTTTATATTTCAGGTAAGTTTAGCTTTCAAGATATTTCTTCACTCAGAGGAATGGAGTTTGCTTTTTAAAAAATTGCATTTTCTGCACCTCAAAAAGAAAATAATAAGTGTCACTTGCAAAGGGCACAAAATGGGAAGTATAGTCAACATGGTATAGGAATGGATTAATGTACAGAGGCACATATAATTTACCATAGGTCCTTGAAAAGGTATGTAATAATCCTATGGTCATGTCCATAGGGAAGAGAAACAGGCATTTTCTTGCCACAGACTATGTGCTTCCAGTCTGACAATGAATGAGAAGGAAGTAGGTGTATCAGTCAATCATATGACTACAAGCTATCAATGTGATGCAGACATGAAAAAGATGACTGTAATTCTTTGTCAGGCAAAGTATTTTCCATAGAGACAAAGAGTTATTAATGCCCATTTAACAAGGCACTGGTAAAACTTCATTTGTTGCACCATATGTAATCCTGGCCACTGATGTTGGAAAGAGTTTAACTGAAATCAGCATCAGGCAGAGAAATAGATATTAACATGTTCAGAGTAAGAAGAAGCTAATTTCTGAGGAAAATCAACAGATTTTGTTTAACCTTATAAAACCACAGCTGCAAGGGCTAAAATGTTATATCACTATAAATACATCAGTGAAGTAAAGATGAGATGAGAAAAAAGGTTAAGCAATTTTAAAAATAATTAAGGTAGAAAAAGATGACCCTAAATTGATCATGAATAAGTGTACATTGGAAATGTAAACAAGCTTTCTAAGCTATTTAAAAAAATCAAAATTGGCTTCAGCTGAATTTTTCACCAGTGGGAGGAGGTTAGAGCTCATGGCATCTCAGCATAGAAATGCCAGTCATAGTTCTCTTGCTAATTTATTTCTTTTAAAATCTCTATTAAAATGCTGTCATACCTTTCCTGGAGGCTACAAGGAGCTCTACAGCAGCAGGAGGAAGGGATGAGTAATGAGGAAATTCTGAGGCTGGAACTTGCTGTGACACTGGAAAATCTCTGTTTTCCTCTAAAACCCCTCTCTGTCTGCCCAGGCACTGTCTGCACTGACAGGAGACAACCTGCAGGAACTGCTGCTGCTTTTGGGAGAAGTGTAGGACATTCATGTGAGGAAAGAGCCACAAGGGTAAAGTCTGGTCTAGAGGCAGGAATCAGAGCTTCTTCTTGTATTGGAAGAAAGAAAAAACAACACAAAATCATAAATTGATTAAATTTTACTTGTGGGATTTTTCTTCTGTTTTCTGTATACTGTAGGATCTCAGAAATATCTCCTTGTTAGACAATTAACATTTTATGAATAGGTCCAGCTAAAACAGTTCTGGTGTTGGCTGCCCACCAAACAAATGCAAACCTCACAACTGAACTTTCATCCACTCTGGTCAGGCAATCCCTAGAGCTCAATGATGTATGCAGTTCATTTTTCTGAGCAAATAAGTAGAATTATTTAATAACAACAACTGTCTCATATCTGTCCCACTTGTAATTCCATTATTCTGCCAGGCTTAACAAAACGTAATTTTTTTTCCTCACTCCTGAGCTCTGCTGCCTTGGCTTGTTAGTGTCAGCAGATATTTCAGAGTCCAAGAAGGAAGGAGAGGCTGTTACCCCAACCCTGCAGTCCAAAGAGATGGGCACGAGGCAGGAGAGCAAGCCATGGGCACCCACCCAGAAGGTACAAAAAGCTCAGTCCTGGATTCAGGATACAGCATGATCAATATCTCTGTAGATATAGGAAAGCAAACCACGTAGAAAGCAAGCCACTGCCTGGACCTGAGGGGTTTACAAACCAGGCTTTGGCCTGGTTGTGTTACCTGCAATGCAGCATTTTAATGACATGTTCCCTCAGCCAGACTAAAGATCTTTGTGAAACAAGTCAGCAGCTTTCTGCAGGCTGGCTCAAATTCAACCCAGTCTACAGCCTGAAAAGTGCACAGAAGTGATACTTAATTATACAACTGGGACGTAACCTGTCCAAGCAAAGAAGCAGCAAGTGGCAGAGAGCTCCCAAGTTGCTTTTAATGGATGTGGAAAAGAAGTGAGCTTTGATACCTTATATAACATTAGGTCAGAATTTCCAACTACCCTTGCTCCTCCAAGGGCTTGAAGAGGCCAGCTAGCAGATATATTGATAGTCTTTCAAATTAATGGTACCCTTCTCTGAGTTGATTTCCTTGGCCAAACACTTGCCAAGTTCATAAAAGCCCAAACTGTGACTTGGCCTTTGTATTATATTATCTCTCTTAGTCTTTTATCAAACTGGCTCATCTTGGCTTTCACATCTCCTTTTCACAGCTCTCATAATCTCTTTTACCAACTTCAGCATTGGCTATTATTTCCTCCCTTTGGATTAACTTTTGAGAAAAAAGTCAACATTCAGCCTTTGCAATATACTTGAAATTAATTTCTGCATATACATTTACTTCAGGCAATATTTTATTTGGCCTTTCTTTATGAATTATATCTGAATATTATATATTATTTTTTGCTAATTTTACCTACTCTAATAGTCACTGGGCAGCATCAGCTGGTAAGTTGGAAAAAGTCAGGACCAGCGAACTTTTCCTTGTTTGTATTTTACATTTCATTTCTTCATAAATTAAACAGAGTCTCTACTAAAAACGTTGCAACCAAACACAGCCACTTTAAGAAAAGCACCTGAAAGAAATAGATATGTTCTATATTGATTTTTTTCTAAGAGAATGGTTGCAAACAGTGGAACAGTTAAACAGTTTAAACACTGAAACTGATGGCTACGCTGTGCCAAATAAAGACAAAAGTTCCAGCATGATTGTGACGAATCTGTCAAAGAAAATCCACTCCCAGTGAGGAAGGCCCCACTCATTTTTGCTCATACCATTTTCTGGTATTAACAGTACTGAGGTTACCTGTAGGTTACTAGTTGGATAGAGCTCTTTCTTTCTCCAGTGCAAGTTAGATATGCATTTGATCTAATTTTTGCAAGTATTTTACACATCACAATTGATTATATGCATTGCTATCAGCAAAAACATTCCTGATTTAGTGACTGATCTATCATATCTCTAACAAATGTGTAATTTCTTTACTTGTTTTGGTGAGGTTTTTTTAAATAGCTTTTCTCTGAGTAATTTTTATTCTCCTCCTGCTCTGAAAACAAAACTATGGTCCATAATCTTCACACTAACCTGTTTGTAACACCAAAGTGTGTTCTAAAGGCTGAAGGACTATGACCTTCCTTTGCTTCTCAAGGGTTTTGAAAGTAGAATCACAGCAGCATTTGTTGAATGTTGCTTGCAGTGGAAGTAACACTACAGACACAATGTTAGGCTCTATCTTTGAGCTTCCAGTCAAACTGAGAAGGCAGAAGTCATAAGAAATTCATTATATCTCATTGCAGTTATCAGGCCTGTTTCCCAGAGAGTGTTGGTTGCCGTGCTGTTCTTTGCCTTATAATTCTTTACTTATTGAGTTGTGTATCAACCACTTTATTATTTAACTTATATAGGCTGTTAAGCTCTTTCTTAGGCCTGAAATTACCCAAACGTCCTGGACACAATTTTTCAATATCGATCCAACATTAATATTCTGCCAATCTTCTGGAACTTCCTTACAGTTATTAATTATCTTATCGAAGATAATTGCTTGGCTGACAGTTTAAAAACGCCTGCATTCAAGTTCAGATTTTATTTGAATAATTGGTTTTAATTGTATCTGCTTTCAATTCCAGTAGTAACTAAGGAGAATAATAATTATCTTCCAATATACTCTCTAATACATCAAACAGATGCAAGAATTAGTGATCAATTCCATCTTTATGGTCTGTATAGTCATTAACCTGACTGCTTTTCCCATTTCTGTCTAGCTAGTATTTCTTATTATTCTTATTATATATGTTTCTATTAGAATTCTCATTTCCATACATTACCATTGTTCTCTGGTCTCCAGTGCTCCTTAGTTTCCCCAGCTCTGAGCTCTAAGATGACGGCATCTCACCCCTATAACTGAGGTAGGATGACAATATACCTGATTTCCCAGAACTTTTTGGCCTGAGAGTTACAGAGCACCTCATTCCACATCTCTGGAAGGCAGAACCTGCAGCTGCACCATGAAGACCAAAAGTAAGAAGCCCTGGTGTAATGGTGACAAACAATTATAAATATCAGATCTGGATATAGCCTTGAGAGAAGATCCTAAACACAACATTTCTGCATTTCAGTTTAAAAAACTTCTAGGTATCCAGCAAGTCGCATTGTTATTGTTTGCTCTATGCAGGCTGCACTCATTTTAACACCCCACTAACTAACTACAAAAAAATATTTAATCTCCATCACCTGCATGGGTAGCAAAATGGTTCTAAGTGTACAGCTTTCTTGGAAACCAGGAATTTCCTTTCTCTTTCATTTATTTTCACTTTGAAGTTATACAAAACCAACACCAACAAGGGGAGAGTTCAGATCAGAATCTACAATAATGCCTTTATTTGAAACATCATAAAGTTTAAAAATTTATAGGAGAGGAAAAATGCTAAAAATAGATGATGGGGGAAATACATAAATTTAATAAAAACTAGTGCTTATCTTGTATTAGTAGACTGCATACCCTAAATAAGATATTAATGTCCTTCACCTTTATTCTTGACATCCTTGGATTCCATATGCTCTTTAACTGATAAGGACTCTATTTTTTGTGTCATACAAATGAGCTGAAAAAGCCATGGAATTTTAAAATTCCCTTGTAGTAAGAGTCTGTTTCACTTACAAAAGGAGTATGAGCTGTGTGGTAAAGTCAAGTACAGATATCCCAGTGATGCTGCTGTGGATGGTAGAATGACTTCTGACACTGAAAATGGTGAAAAACACCATGAGGTAGGATCCTCCAAAGAGCAGTTCTGTAGTACCAAGAAAACAAGAAGCAGCCTGGCTTTCCTTGCCCAGCAAGTACAACTAACACTGGATAAAGGCAAGCAAGGGAGAAGAGGGATGTCTAAATATAAAGATTTCAGACAGGAATGACTCAGAAATATGTGTTGGGGGTATACAAAGAAATCCTTGTATTTTTTAGCTCTGTGGAGTTGAACTGTTTTTCTGTACATCTATGGTTTTCAGTTTATTGACTAGACTCTCAATACTTTAATGATTTTGACCAAGGACAGAGGAAGGGGTGTGAGATGATGAACAACACAGCAGCAAAAGTTATCCCAAACCCCGGTAGTCACTGCTTTTCCTGCATTCATGTTTTGAACTCCAATACACATCTGCAAGGTTTCCCTGATGAATCAGAACTAAAAGAAAGATTGATTTGGACCAAATACAGCCTTTCAGATACTTCTAAAATTCTGAATCCCCAGCACTGGGGCTCTTTTCTCACAAATAAGTCATTCTTTATAAGCTATGCTTTGTCAAACTTGCACAGCCACAATGTCTTTGCTTTCTAGCTCAGGAAATGTGGACATAGATGTAGAAGACCATTCATAAAGAGTGGGACTGTGAGGAGAACTACAAGTTTAAAGCCAAAAATGGAGATGAATTGCAACCACCGTGCTAGAAGGTCTCAACTGGCAAAGCATACTCAAGTTTGGCTGAATCAGCTGAACCATAAAGGAACCTCTTTGTTTAAATAATATAGCCATCATCCCTTCCTGGGTTTAGACAAGTTGACAGAAAAGATAAAGATCACATTGACTAAAAAAAAAGAAAATGCAGTCAAAGAGAGAGATAGAGATAGAGATAGAGATAGAGATAGAGATAGAGATAGAGATAGAGATAGAGATAGAGATAGAGAGAGATAGAGAGAGAGAGAGATAGAGAGAGAGAGAGAGAGAGAGAGAGAGAGAGAGAGAGAGAGAGAGAGAGAGAGAGGATCTCCATACACCATAAGCATTGTTTTGGGGCCACTCTTAGAGTCTGGAGATCAGGGAAGTCCAAACCCTGAAACTACAAAATCACTCTTGCTGTAGTGTCTGCTACATGTAGGACAAAACAGCTTCAAGATGTCCTTCTTTATGGGAATAAAACCTAGGAGAGTCATCCTAAAGTAATCCTTTATCTTGTACTGAGCAAATGTATTTGGCTAAAGGCAAATGACACCTTTGCTGGCAAACCCAGCCTGAGGTTTACTAACAGAGCAGGGCACTGAAAATTCTCCCAGCCCCACTTCAAAAACAGTGTACTGATAAAGTCTGATCCATGGCATAAAAGATAAATTAAATATTCAGTAAAAAGTACAACTTTTTAAAAAATCCATTCTATCTATCCTAACGGGAACTGAAAAATGGTGACACTTTTACTTCCTACTCCTCTCTACATTCCTTTTAATTCCTTATCATTAATCTTGCACTACCTTGCACTGGTGAAGTAATGTATGACATTACCTGAAAATTCATTTCACATTTCCTGAAAATTCATTTACATTGAGATGAGTTCAAATTATTTCTCTGGAATAACTTGTCAGTTGCTGCTGTAATTCTTAAATAACCCAATTCAAAAGGCATTTTTCTTAAATGAACCCTTTAAAAAATATTATAACTTGCTATTACACACTGAGTAGTATGAGGACAGAATATAAAACTAAGTAGACTAAATAGCTGATCGATTAAACAGACAGCATTATTATTATTACTGATACTTGAATCACTAATAAATATTTGAGTTACTATTTTGATGTATAACCTACATGTAAGTCACCAGCAATAACTCAGCCTAAGCACAATTTAAGTACAATTTGGCTCAGAGATCACAGTGCAAATTTTTTTCCCCGCTGTGCCTTGTTGGAAATTTCCATCAAATGAAACAGTGCTTTCCCTTGCAAATTTCTGTTCCTTGTCTCTCATGCAGATGTCTTTTCCACATTATATATAACACGAGGACTCAAAAATTTTAAAAGTTAATCTCCTTCTTCAATCTTAAATGTAGTTTATCTGAACAACTTTTAAGAGCCCTGTAGGCTTCCCGTGTGATACTGAAAAGTTTAGCATAGTTTTGAGAGTAAGCTACACAATTTCCCCAGCCTGTTTAATGTTCATTTTATTCACAAGGTTTGCAAGCCATTAAGGTTCTCTCATTCTCATCAGTGCAAAGAGCACTGGTAGAGTAAAACCAGGAAAACATCCTTGAGTTCAGAATAATTGCCATGTTAGTCACAAATCTTCTCTTAAAATTACATCTGTACAGTGCTTTCTTCAGAATACACAGGTAGTTGATGTGCACATTCATAGAGAAATGTGCACTTAACAGGCAAGTGAATGTGGACCAGTGCCAAATTCACTGAATTCAATTTCTCTGCCATCTGGGTGGGGCTTATGACAGATCACAACTGATAATAATCACTTAGGTAGATAAAAAATAGACCTTCTACATAACGATCTACTCCATCAACCTGTAAGTATTCCACCTTCTGCAGCTTTGAAATGGAGGGAAAACTTTCCACAAATTATTTTCTGCCACTGTCTGTGCCCTCCAGTGTGTGAGGCTGTGTTCATCTTTCTCACAATCCCAACTGGGTACTCTGACCCGTGTCATCACTGCTGATAACCCACGGGGCTGAGCTGTGCTGGTCTCATGGTCCTCTGCTGCTAGTGGCACGTGTCAGATAGGGCACAGCTGCTCTTGCCACCCAGAAGGCACAGAGGTCTGTAACAATGGGGAGCTGCAGAGGATCTGTCTGTGTAGGCAACAGATTGCTTTTCTCACTGTTAGAAGAAACAATATTAAACAAGGAGTGTTAAATAGGTGGGTTGGGTGTTTTTCCTTACAACAGTTGGAAAATTAAATTCCTTTAAAAGCCCTTCTTTTTCACTGATGAGTTACAAGCCAGCCCTGCTTCCTGAAGATATTTGTTCATTCTCCCCTCCTTCCCCACTGCAGGAGGATTAAACTATTTCTCAGTGCAGTGAGCTGATTAATTTTGTTCAGCCAGTGCAGCTCCTTTTCAGGCAGGGGAGTATCACAGATTTACAGTTTTCATTACCAAAGGCTGAAGCTGTTAATGAGGTTTATGTTGGCTGCAGGGGGCTGAGGGAAGGCACTGCTGTATTTGAAGAGCCAGGCTGCAGGGATCCCTTGCAGAAGACACTGGACATGACTCCAGCCCCACACACCCACTACAAATGCTTATTTCTTTGGCTCAGTGTGAACATTTCAATCCTGATTCACAAACCATGGTAAAAACTTGGGGCTTTTCCTCTGTGCACCTGATCCAGGTTAAACTGTTTCTGAGCACAAGATGCATGTATCCCACTGAGAGCAAGCAGGATTTGCTCCTTTGCACACAAGGATGAGCTCTTGCAGCCCTCATCCCTTTACAGCTGGAGATGCTGAAGGTCCTGGATGGCTCTGGGGCCATGGTCTGTCCCTCCTGTGTGTTAATGGGTACAGCCACAGCCATCAGTGACCCACCCACACCAGATGCTTGGTATTTTTGGCAAACCTGAAAACAGTTACTCCAAGTAATTCTTTTAAGGTAGGAAAGAATTATTTCTATTGATGTGCAGAAGCAGAACATCTCTAATGGAAGGACGTGTTACACAGTTAAACATAACTTCTGATTGATGTAACTACTAAAGAACAGACAAAGTGCTTTATGAAATAAGGATATTGGGCAGTTCTTTTTTTGGTTTGGTTTTTTGTGGGGTTTTTTTGGGGGGGGAGGTTGGTTTGTTTTTGGTCATTGTTGGTTTTTTTTTCCAAACCCATCCAAAAATACATCGCATTTAATAGATTTATTTAAAACCTAGATGGAAAAACAGTGTTGCCCTCTTCTCAGCTTTCTAGCATATGACAGGACTAAAGATATGGAAATATATCAGTGTTGGTTATGTGCCTGCCTGAACAGAACAAGAATGACAATACTTTTCACTATATAGCACACAGGAAAGAGTCATTTTCATTAGACAGATGATATTCCTGGGTCTGAGTGAAGGAACAGTTTCTCCTGTTTTGTAGTGTAACATAGAACATAAGCTTTGAATTCCTGGCTCAGCAGTCACAAGGATCTTTAGGAGCCAGAGATCAGCACATCCAGTATTTGCACTGAAGGCAAAGTAAAAGCATTCAGTCAGTTGATTAAAAGAGCCTGAAGAAACAGTGAGCTACAGGCAAGGAGGAACTGCTAGGAATAGCAGAGGGGGCAAGGAGCACTTGGGAATTCGGGTTTTCTTTATTTATCTATCTCTAGGCTTAGACTCATACATATCTGGGAAAATTGTCTTTCACAGACTTAGAGCTGGGAAGGGTTTTGTAAGCTGTTATTATTTTAATATTACAAGTCACCTATTCAGAGAATTCAGAGCACAAAACACTGAAAACCTTTATTAACTAGTTTTGGGTTGTTTTTTTTATATCAACTGAGCCTCAAAAATATCTAATTTGTGGAAGTTAGCTGTGCAGCAAATGTGCTCACAGGTAAAGCACTGGGCTGAAATGCTGTGAAGTGAATTTTGCTTCAAAGGATGTAATAGCCCAGCTGTGATCAAGAAGAAAACATGGTTAGATGTGAAAGCATAATAGATAAGGTATCAAAGTTCCTTGAATACAGGTCTTTAGAGAATAGATTGAAATAACACAGAAAAAACCACAAAACTACGTTGCGTCATTCTGATTTAACGTAGAAACAGATGTTTTGCAGTGAGTAAAACATTAACAAAACCTCCCTAGAGGTAAATTTTCTGTAGCCAAAACATCACAGTGTCCATAGTTCATTTGGTTTCCTCATGGAAAAAGTATCACCCAGATTTGTTAAACTAAAAATCAAGTAGGATGTCAATAGAGTTACTCAGCATGGAAGAATAAGGCTGAGTGTTATTTGATACTGCCAAGGCGAACTACCCTGGTGTGACCAGCCCCTCATTTGGCCTTTCAATAATGTGTTTTCTCTCCCTTAGAATGGAAACTAATTCAGTGAAATGTAATTTTTATTCAAAGAATGGACCTGGGTTTGCTTTGTAAAAGCTCATATCTGGGTTAATTTACAAACTCCCTCCGGGTTATGCTTTGAAATGAAGATTTAATGAAGACAAATATATTCACCCACCCAGAAAAAATATTTTAATTGCTATATCTCTGATATTACCAGAGCATCGAGAATGCAGGCACTTGTATTTCATGCAAAGATAGAAGATTAAAAATTGCTGTGAATGATGGAAAAAAATTTAAATGCCTTCTAAATCAGTCCTATTTGAATTCAGTGCAAACAAACCTCTTGGCTGCAATGTTTTGGCTGAGGCCTTAAAGGGTTACAAACCTGAGCAGTGAAAAAGTCAAACATATGTCACAATCCATTCTGTGCAGCAGAAATGGTGTAAGCTATAAGCTCCATTACTATCATTTCTGGATGAGTTCCATTGTGGAGATAATTTAGACACTGTGTTGTGTGACATTATTGTCAAAATTAATAGACTCACCCCTGGGTGAGGGGTGAAATGAAAAAAAGGGCTGTATGTGCTAGAGTAAGAGGAAAAGAATCCAAAAATCTGTGATTTGATTATCAAAGTCTTTGCATTTTCATTATGCAGAGATATTACTGAAGTCAAACAAATACAACCCAAAAAAGGGATTAATTTAGAATTC
Source organism: Drymodes brunneopygia (assembly GCA_013400955.1). NCBI lineage: Eukaryota > Metazoa > Chordata > Aves > Passeriformes > Petroicidae > Drymodes > Drymodes brunneopygia. The sequence goes on along the minus strand of VZTZ01032122.1, from coordinate 1,059,396 downwards.
CTGTTTTACAGAAGAAAAATAAAGAATGTAGGTCTCCTTAGTATAGAAACTGTCTTTAATACAGCTCTGAAGTATGAAATATAGCAATTCTGAGTGCTTAATTAAAATCTAAACCTACTAGATAGATCAAAAATATTAAAAAGGCTCAGACTGAAAATGCACACCTATAATAGAGTAAGGATAACAAAACAGACCCCTTATATTGGAGCCAAATTGAAAATCCTGAAAGACTTGACAACAGTAGAGAAAGAAATAAACAAGACAATGGTAATCATCCCTAAATGCTTGGCAACCCAATATCTCCTGGAATATTACGTTATATCTCCTGGAAAATTACATCCTGGATAAACCATGGCAGAAGATGAGATAAAAGGCGGTGGGGTTCAGCTAAATTGTTTTGTTTAAGAAAAGAATGAAGAGACCAGGGGAAGAAACTGAAAGTTGGCAAACAAGACTGAAGGCAGTCAGGCCAGAGGCCAGGAAGGTTTTGGGAGAAGCCTGACCAATGTGTGGGAAGGATTGCTACATACTCAGCCAAAGGTGTATCATTTTACCCCTAACTGTGATTCAAGTCATCATCACTTAAGAGGAAGCTTTATGTTGTAGGATTTCTTGTGCCCTCTTGGTCTCTCTTTTTGCAGTCCAGTGCTTTTTATTCATTAAATGCTTGAAGAGGATTTCAAGTCATTTCTAACATAAAAGGCAGAAAGGAATCCACCTTGCCAGCTCGTCTGAATCTGAATAAATCATCATTTCTTACAGTCTGGATTTCTGTTTTTCATCTTCATTTTATTATAAAAAATCCACAAAGTAGGGACTTCCTCAACCTGCTGATGATCAGAGGAAGAGTCTGTACTAAGCAAAGTGTACTACAGTGATGCTGAGAAGACGCATCCTCTGAAATCCTCCTCTGTAAAATGATTCAGTCAGTTAATTTTTGCTGCTTAATTCCTCTGTCAATTCATAACAAACACATGGCAAGAACAATAACAGTAATAAGCCTTGTCTGAAGACAGATGTCTTACCTCTATGTTCTTCTTGAGATATTCCTCCTAAATGACATATATAATTGCAGGGATGTTCAGAGAAAACAGCCATAGAAGTGAAGCCACAAGATGCCAGGCTGCAGTTTTCAGACTCTCCACAAATGCAACAACCAGCATCTTCCTAATTTTATAATCTTCAAATTCATGGAGGGAGAATAACACTATATTATTTTGGTGAGCTTGTTTCTCTGGAGATAGCAAGATCCTACCCCTCTGCTAGTGGCCATTCACATCATTTATAATGATACTTCTCCAGAAGTGGGAAAGACCCACCAAAGCACTCTTGTGATTTCTCAGTGTCTGCAAAATTGTTTCAAATCCCTGTCCAAATCAAGGATCGTGCTAACCTGAAGTCAAGTTTCCCATCTCTCAGAAGATTGTATTTGCATGTGGAGCAAAAGGAACCCATGCCCCATCCTACTGCATTTTGGCTGAGAGGGATGCTCTCTTTGCCTTTTCTACCATCTAAGAACTTAGCCAGGTCATCCATCAATGTCTGAAAAAGAAATAGGAGGTTGAAGAGTGATGTGTTTTTTATAACTAAATGCCAGGTGGTGACAGAAGATCACAGGGAGTGGTGGAGATCAAGGCAATACCTGGTTCCCTTGGTGAAAATTCATCTTTCACTGGCAAAATCTGCTACCCAGAACATGCATTGCTGTGGAGGGCAGGGTTTTCTTGGTGGTGGAGCATCAAACTGGCACAGCATGAACACAACACACCCAGAACAGCTCTAACTGGAGTCTCAGAACAGTTCTTACTGTCTATAGTGTGGAAACCACAAGTCTTGCATGCCCCTGGCACAGGAAAATTCCTCATCCCAGTAGAACAGAGATGGCAATACCTTCCTAAGAAATTTCTAAAGTGCTTTCAGCCTATTTCTTTGTGGAATGCCTTTAGTTTCATTTTTGCTTCACATCTAAACTCCACAGCTCAGCTGTAAGCTGGAGGTCTAAATGACAGGAAACAAGCCTAAAATCCCATATGTGTTTTCTAATTTTCTCCAATCACTGTGCAAATCAGGGCTATTTGTTCCAGCATCACTAGGAAAAAAAACCTCACAAGATTATTGTGTATGTTTACTGCACCTCTCCTAAGGCTCTTAAATCCAGTTCTGTGATGGAAAGGGTTTTATTAATTACAACACAGAGTTCTGACATTGTCACTGGAACAATGCTCCTGGTTTCTGAACCTCCAACAAAACACCAATTTGCAGGTGAACCCTGCCCTGTCTGTATCGACTCCTTCAGCACTCTGTGCCTTTGTGCTCCCGCTGAAGCTTCAAACTGCTGTACATGCTCTGAGTCACAGTGATTATTTCCTCACTTAAATTGTTTCTTCTGTCTGTGTCTGTCCCTGTTAAGTGAATACAAATGGCAAAACATGTTCACTCACTAGAACGGAGGAAAAACAGCAAGATAGCAGCATCTTACTGTCTTTTGCATCCAAGACATTTTTATAACCCCAAACAGCCGTGACTTCAACTGCTACACAACTACCATAATTTGGGCTGCTTTTACTGTTGTAAAACAGTCTCATACTGGATTAGGCCCTAAATAACTATAATTTAGTCCTAAACATCTCTATCTGCAGCCCAATTCCTCAAAGTTTTTTTTCCCTCCTCCCCCCATCACACTAACTGTGATACTGGAAAAATCACTGAGTCAATGAACAAGCTGAGAGAATGCCTGGAAGTGTGAGCAACAAAATGGGTAACATATAATAAATACATCCTTGCTTTCGGGGAGCTGAGCAGTCATATCAAGTGACTTGTATAGTTTCTTGAAACCAATGGGATGAACAATGTTGTCACAGCCTGAATGAAAAGTAAAAACTTTAATTAAAATATTTTTGAAGATACGAGAGGCAGAATTTCATTGCCACAGATTTAAATTCATGGAGTAAAATGGTCTTTTTCATCATTCCAAGTGCAGTAAAGTCATAAAATACCTTTTTCTTGGGGTTGGGATTTTGGTTTTCTTTGGGTTTGGGATTTTTTAAAGGATTTTAATGCCCCCCCATTATTACAAAAAATTGCCTTGTGTGGAAAATACCAAAAATTCTGGAGACATCATTTCTGGGAAACAACTATTTCCCCTTGTGACTGACTAGATGTGAAAAAAACAGGCTTCTGAACACTTCAAGTTCTACTTTGTAACTTCAGAGCATTTTGTACCATATGGTATTAAATTCTCTGGGGCTCTACTTTAAGGCTTCACAGTAACCATGTGTGCTTCACTTTCAGAAATGTAATAAGGATTTGGAAATCAGCAAAAGATTGGAAAGAGCATTCCCCCACAGGATTTGGATTTTAGCTCTGATGTCTGTTTTTCTGTCTCAATATACTAAAGTGACTTTAATCAGTGAAGGATGTAGGAAGCATTAATTTCTTCACACCTGAACATACCCAAATAATGCTATCTTGTGAATGTAAAAACAATTTAGCTTAGAGGAGAGGTCATGCACTGCATTTTCCCTCTAGACAAAGAAATGTAAATTTAATCATACCCTTGATGGATGAGACACCACAAGAAGTACACTTGAGAGGATGAGAAGCAAATGTATGAGTGACTAACAAATACAATTATCACAGATACCAAAGTTCTCAAGAAAGATGTTAAAAATTAGAAATTAATTTCTCTTCAGGAAGAAGAACACCTGAGTATTGTCAACTGGGTGTTATTAACAGTGGATTTGGGGGGGGGGGGAAAAAAAAA
>VZTZ01032122.1:990000-1055604 GCA_013400955.1 Drymodes brunneopygia | reverse complement strand
AAAATAAAATAAAATAAAGTAAAATAAAATAAATTAAAATAAAATAAAATGGGTACTTCGCACAAGCAAGGTGTAAAAGCTGTAATAAAAATTACTCCAAGTGGATCTGAGAACAAGAATGAAGAAACCATTAACTTGACGTTGTGTTCTCTCATCACTTCTCTTGATGCTGATACTTCATCTTTCCCCACATGTGCAACAGGATGAAGCCACCAACCTTGGGACCCAGTGGGTGAAGTAAGCAGGGAAAGAGATAGCTGCAAGAAGGTGTTTGCATCACAATTTGAACTACATTGTTATTACTGAGGCTTTTTCTCCATGGCAGTATTAATCTTTCCTTTTCTTTTCTTTTCTTTTCTTTTCTTTTCTTTTCTTTTCTTTTCTTTTCTTTTCTTTTCTTTTCTTTTCTTCTCTTTTTTCTTTTCTCTCTTCTCTTCTCTTCTCTTCTCTTCTCTTCTCTTCTCTTCTCTTCTCTTCTCTTCTCTTCTCTTCTCTTCTCTTCTCTTCTGTAGTAATTAAAATTTGATTGTAAACACTCCTGGATGAGACTGTTAAGGCTTTAATTATACTAACTGCAGAACATTGGCTTTACATACAGGATGTGTTTCCTTTTTGCCCTTTCCAGTGCTGTGACTGCAGTGGTTCACCTGCACTCCTTCCCTGCATCAGCATCCTGCCTGATGGGCACTTCACACCTGATTTACACGTGCCAACAAGTGATTCTCTTTTCAATGTGGTTTTAGACCTGATATCCCCATTCAGCCTATTGCTAGGACACTTTGTACCCATGATTTCTGAAGAGAATTTTTCCTTTCACCTCCCTGCTGGCCCCTGCAGCCATACTGCCTGCTGATAACTACCACAGCACATTTCTACTGGATCCTTTGCAGCTTGTTCCCTACTGCCTCTCAAGGTGAGAAAAGCAGTCAAGACACAGAACAGTTTTGGTGCCTTCCCAAATGTCTTCATGCCTAACAAACTGATCCTCATAAAGCTGTAAAAGGAAAAAGCAAGGCTGCTGTTGCTAGTTTGATGTGCCAGCAATCATATTTTGACAAATAACTCAGAAACTGAACAGCTGACTTGAGAAAGAAAATGAGCAGCTCAGCAAAAGGACTTCATTAATTTTAAAATTAAATTCAATTGACCATTAATGTTAAAATTTTTCAGTCATTACTTTATTAAACCTGCCCAGGGCACAAGTATTCATAAATATTTTAAAACACAAAAATAAATTAAAGTACTTTGTTTCAATAAAACAATACTTCTGTGACTGCACACACACACAGGCACTGAAGGACTTGTTCTTCCAGATTATTTGGTAGTTTTATCATGGTTGTGTCAGACTGGGTCCCATCTGTGTGAAGCCACCTCACTGCAGAGAAATATGAATTGGAGAAAGCAACAACAGCACCACCTTTGAGAAAGGAGGGAAACCTTTCTATATCACTGAAAGCAGAACATGCAAACAAACCTCCCACTGGGAACAAACCTGTTCTAGCCCATCTACTTGTTAAATATGCTTTATTCTTGCCAAGCTGTATGCAGAGAGGTTCTGTGTCATTAGCTAACACAAATCCAGGTTCAAAGAGGTCTTTGAAGTGACAAACCTAAAATGACAAGGGATGGAAAAATAAACTGTGTACCCAGCAAGGCTGAGCTCTCTTTAATGATGAGTATAACTGGAATACACAACAGAGCAGAATAATTAGCTTTTAGGCCCATTATACAGCACTCAATGAGTAGTTATGAGTCAATGAATGATAGTGCAGGGACAGTGCAAAGAATGCTGAATTCTCATGACAGGGCTCCTAATGCACAGATGCCTTAGAGCAGGAGTTCTGGAGTTACAGCCTTCAGATCACAGACTATCATAGCTTTTTGCCAGCAATGGTGCTGTGGAAATTTGTGCCATTAGAGGGTTTAGCTTGTTGACTGTGTTGGGACATCTCATATACACATGTGACACTTAGGGCCTGAATTAAAAATTGTGGGTCCACAGCAGGTAGAGTATTGTAGCTACAGGGAATGCCAGGAATAAAGAGTGAGGACAGGAGTAACCAATGGGATCAGACTAGATGAGGTGAGGAAGAGAAGTTTAAAGTTGATACGGTGCTGAATGGGAGCCGTGTTCCTCCTGCACTTGTGGAGGTGATCAGGCAGTGACCTCCCTGCCCTCTGCAGGAGCTTGGTTCTGGCAGGATTCTCATTTCAGGGCCATTTTACAACAGCTGATCCCTCTGGGTCTCTTAAACCAGACGTGACTTTACATAGGATTTTCCTAAAACCTGTGATACGCAGCTGGGCTGTGTTAGGGACAGAACCCAACCCAGAGGCAAAAGGAAATCTCACAGCTTCAGACTGTGGATGGATTCCTGAGCATGTCCTGACCTCAGCTGTGACTTGTGTGAGAATGGCTGCAAGTCTGCCTTGAAAACATCCTGTGCAAGTCAGGCTCCCAGACCCTCAGTGGCACCTGAATTGGGGCATTTTGGGCACTGACTGACAGACATGTCAGCATCTCTTGGGCCAGAGAGCAAGATCTGAGCAAGGGCTCTGAGGATCCCAATGGCACACGACCCGTGGCTTCAGTGGCAGTGATGCACCCTGACCCCTCTGGGGATTTGTTCCTACACACCCAAATACTTCTGTGAATCTCAGCACTGAGCTTTGATCTGCATGCTCTTTTCTTCCAGTCATGAGTGCTTTGTGATTAGTCTGTCATTGAGCCTAAAACGAGTGATGTCACTCAATGTTTTATCTTGGGCACTTTAAACCCAGGAACTGAAGGACAAGAAGTTATGGAGTATAAAGGGTATAAAGGGTATAAAGGGAATAAGGGGTATGGAGTATACACCTGGGACCTGGGAGCCAACATCAGAGTTGGTTTAACATCATTCAATCTCTTCTTGAAATCTCCTACTGAAGCATTAAAAAGAGGCCAATTCCAGGCTCCTGTAAAAGAAATTTCAAAGCATCTGGGATTTAAAGATGACCTAGTTTGACTTCAGATAACAACTGAAAACAGAGTAATAAAACACAGTAACTAACATTACAAAAAATTATGAAAACTGTATGTTCTGTTTCCATAAGGAAGAATGTAATTAACAGCAAGCAGTGAATAAGAGCATGAAATCCCATTTATGTCTTCTGACAAAACAAGAGCTAAAGAATATTCAAGTATAACATGCAGCAATGCATTTACTCCAATTCAAAAAATCAATTGTCCCAAGATCTCAACAAGATCAAAAGTAGAGGCTGGTGTGGCATTTTTCAGAACAATATTTTTTTTTAAATCAGAGAATGGCTGCTTGCTGAAAGATAAAACATGTTTTCAGATACCTGTTTTGACAGAACTGTTTTCACCTGACTAGGATGAAAATCCTGGTGAATAACAAAGAAAGAACCATCATTTTTTACCTGCTTTCCCACCAAACCAGCATGCTGGCCAATGCATCTTGTTGGCATGGAAAGCATGTTCAAAAACTTGCCACCACTTAGAATTTGAATTTCTTTCCTTCCCTTCTTAAGCAAGCAGTGTGTGAGCTCACTTTGACCCAGCAGGAAGCCATACTTAGAGAAAACATCTCCTAAAGGAGAGATCAGCACAGGCTTGGGACGAGAAAATGTTCAAACCACAAATTTGCATTCATGTGCAAACTTCATCTACAAAGCAGAAGGAACATTCCTATTCACAAAAGGCTCAGAAAATTTTGGAGCACAGATTTGTTTTTATCTTGCAATTTTTTTTTTATTTTTTAGCCACCCACTTAATGCTAAGCAATGCTGAGAAAAAATTAGCCATCAAAAGAGATACTGGAACCATTAGCAAATATGTTGTATCTGTTTGTACTTCTCTAAAAATATCAAGTGTACTCCAAACACAATAGCCAAAGAAAAGAACCTTTGATAGATTTTGTAATATATCTTCCTCCATATTAATGCCCATTTACCTGCTTTTCCCTCCTGCCAAAATTGGAACCAGACATCATTACAGGTCTAATGCAGCATGACCATCTATATACTTAAAAAACAGATACACAGGGAGTAGAATAAATGTCACTGTGTACCCACAGTTGCAAAACACTTGTGGTACTAACTTAAAAACAGTAAAATTGCAATTCATATTTCATAGTGATGTTATATGAAGTATGATGTATTGGGCCCTTTTCTTCCTCATCAGAGAGCAAAAATAACCATGAGAAGCATCCCCTTTATAAGTACTAATGATGCCAGATAGAATACAGCACTGTCTGCAAACTGGGAGATACTTACAAATTTATGATCTCTGAAATAATATTTCTCTGATGTAGCTCCTATAATGTGTAAGCAGATCTAAGACTATTATAGGGAAGAATTCTGATAGCACTGTAGGCAAACTGGGCATGCAACTGAAAGGCAAATGGCTTCTTTGAAAAAACTCTAGTATTGTGGCCTTCTCTGACTATAATTACCAACCTCTCTTTTTAATTGCTTGCTAACCATGACCAGCCTCTGCCATGCTGACATAAAATTAGCAACATTTCATTGCAATATTGAGTGGTTCACAAGCTTTCTTTTCCAGAAATATGTCGACTTCCTGAAGAATAATGACAAGATCTGACTGCAGAGTAGTATAACTGCACTTTTCTTTGATGTACTTAGAAGTGTCAAGTGTTAAAAGAATAAACAACCCAATAATTGCTAGTTAGAACTAAAGTAGGTCTAGAAGTTGCATTTTGTCATGAAAATTGTGACAAGAGATGTAAAAAAATTACTTTAGCTCAATCATCTTCTCAGTCTGTCTCAGTAAAATGAAAACCTGAAATCACTGCTCTATTTCTTGGGGACTGAATGTCTCTAATGCCTTGTTCTAAAAAGACAAATATGGGTGTGAAAATAATGCTTTAAACACTGTGTTTTCCAGGTGAGCGGCTCAGTGCTTCTCCAGGCAATTGCTCATACTTTTTTTATCTAAGGCAGATGCTATTAGGGCTCTCAAACCATATTTTCATTGCCTAAAACAAACGCACACACAAAGCCAAGTGTCCTTACTAACTCAGGGTCAGTTCCTGCCACTCCATCTAAATTAATGAGAATCTCTCCAGAATATGAACTTCAGCAGTTGCTCTTTATGTTCAACATCAAATTGGCTTTCATAGTGGAATTAATGATGGGAAGTCAAACATGAAACTCAGAATTAATGATTTAAACTACAAAATACTCTAACAGGAGCACTACTGGAAGCACGTTCTGCAGGGTTTTCCTATCAAATGTGTATCAATAATCTCTGATATGTTACATGTTCCAGACATAAAGAAGAGAGAGTATAATTTTCTCATAATTATCAGAAAAAAATTACCTATTTATTTGACACAGGATTGATTTCTATTGTTGAAGCAAAATGAAGGTATAAGCAAAATCCTCAGCTGGTATTTCAAAATGAGAAAGACTCCCTCCTCCTTCAATCATTTTCCTCAAAGCCATGGCAAGGAAGGAGGCTGGCACTGAGATAAAGGTATATTTCTCTTTCAGATGAGTTGTAAATAGCTGAAGGAGAAGGCAGAGGCAAATAAATTCAAGGACTACTTCAATCCAAACCAGAATCTGGTTCAAGCCTTGGGCAAACCTTCCCAAGAGCCCAGCACTCAGGAGCATGAAGGACTCCCTACAGTGTCAAGGAGGGGGAACCACCTTTGCTCATTTTCATTTTCCATAGCTATTTCCTAAAAAATATTTATTTTAAAATGTGGGATTGATCTTAAATGCCATGCTTTGCTTAAAGATACGAAAATCATTTCAGCTTCATAAGTTTATATCCAATTTCCTTCAAAGTTTTTGTTTCTCGCATTTATAATCTAAACATTTTTTAAATTCTCAAATTTTCTTGGTTACCCACCCGCTTCTCAAATCTGCATTGCCTTTTGCCAACACTGTGGTTTAGTCACCAGACAGGCTGTAGCATGTTTCAGATGGGAGAAACCTCCTTTTCATTGCTGGTCAATCAGGAAACTAAGAATAAAAAAGGCATGAAGACTGAAAATAGGCAAAAGTAAAAGAGAGATCTGACCATAGCTCAGAATTAACTTGTCCTTATCCCTGTCCTGGCACTGGGCATTGCCACATTTTATATGGATAAATAGCAAAAGAAAGCTTCACAGAAAGATAATATAGAGATATCTTTGTATATGTATTTAAGTCTGCTCAAGGCTGAGTGTACCACATGGGAGAACTGAAAAATACTTGAAAATATAATAAACAGTGCATTCTAGTAAATTATATTTTCTGGTAAGTCATGAAACAGGACTGAGAGATGCTGTGAGGAACTTGAAAACTTCTGATTTGTGTTTGTTCCTACCAGAAATAAGGACTCCGTGAAAAAATATATAATCTCAGGTGGTGACAGGGTTAATCACAATCCCTGAATTCCAGGTCGAAATCTAAATTTGATATTGATGTAATGGTGGCACTGTCTGTGCTGCAAGGAGAGTTGGCACCATAATGAATTTATTTTGCCTGTGTTTGGGGACACACAGGCAAAGCTGCAATACTGGCATATACTGGTATTTAATAACTGGTTTCACAGTGAGGAAAGCTAAAGGCAATACTTTGCCCAATCCCTTTTTCGGCTGCTGTTTTGGAAAAAAAAATCCAGGTACAGCCCTAGCCAGAGGGGGTATGACTTACACTGAGGTCATTAGGATAGTTTTTGATAAAGATTTCTGAAGGACCACCACAATTTCTGAAGGACCACAACTGGCTGACTGAATTTTGGTGGCACCAGAGTGCCTGATTCCTTTAAACTCTCTTGAAACCCCCAGTATACAATTTAACAAAGCGTTGCAATAGAATGCATTTCCAAATTATGTCAAATTGAAATTCAAACATGGCTGGCTGCACTAATACATACTAATGGAGCAAAACACTCATACACTTAATCCTCACTGACACTTCTGGTTTACATTCTTCTCTCCAGTGTCTCATTATGCATGTTCTCACTATTCTTATAAATTTTCATTGATGTGTCTTCTCCCTTACTTAAAATGCAAACATCTGGATTAAATCAACTAAATTCACCCTGTCAGTTTTGCACTTACTCAATAGTTTTTAAACAGAGCTTCCAGCTTGTCTGTGTTTTCAAACCTCCATCATTAAGAAAACATGAACTCTCAGTTGGTAGTTTCACTGTCTGTTCATGTTCCTTTCAATGATTTGTGCTGGAATGTAAATATAATCACTCTGATTTGGTATTTGTTAGCAAGCTGCAGATTCAAAAACAAATACAGATATGTGGCTACAGAGCCTACATCTTTTATTAACAGCAAATGGAGCTGAATTGACCCCCATTCTGAGTGAGCATTTCTTGCCAGCTCTGAGGCAGGCAGGTGTAACTTGTGCTGTTGTGGTGAACCTTTGGTACTAGAAATGTTTTTGAGTCTTAGCCCAGCTTAGCATGGAAAACTTTGTCCAAATGTAAGAGCAGTTCCAATACAGGTTTTAGTTTTTTTACACCAATGGATTATTCTTCCTGTATTGCTCTTTGGTGTGTTGAATAATAAACCACATTTCTGAATCTCAGCTTTGCTGAGCTCTCCTCAGCAGGGCACCTGTAAGGCTCTCCCAGAGCAACCAAGCTGTGTCACAAACAATTAGATGGCAAATATCTCAGGAGCACTAAGAATTTTGGAGAGCACTTGTGAAATAAAAGCTTTGTAAAAAAAAATAAACAACACAGGAAAATTCTAACCAGAGAGAAAACTGGAGCATGCCTGACAAGCATCTTTATCAGAAAAGGTGTTACCCTTCTCCCACACCACCCAGCAAATGGAAGCTTGTGTGCCACAGTAGGACATAAGGGGGTTGTGGAAGCCAAAACCTGATTGACAATAGTGGGTACCTTGGGGGTTTTGATGGAAAAATTTTGGTATAGCCTTACAGAGCCCAAAAGTATCCTGTCTGTTACCTCCTCTCTCCCCTACACTTCCCCAGCAGCTTTTCACAACTGCCCAAAATCGCGATATGTCTCAAAAATCAGCTTTTTGTTGTTTTTCACCCATGGTGGTACAGTGCAGCAGAGTGGGTCAGAGGGCAGCTGCAGCAGATCCAGGCAGAATTTTGGGGAGCAAACTGCAAGGGAAGCTCCAAAACACTGCTTTGTGTTCCAGAGGGGCCCTGGTTTGTGTTCCCTTCCACAGTGGGACATGTGGCTGTGAAATGGCCCCTCCTCACTGCAGCAGGCCTTGAAATAGCACCCATTAAAACTATAATTCAAGCAGAGCAGAGAAGCAGGATTGTAATAAATTTAAGGATTCATTTTATATCCCACCTTAAAATTAATGTAAGTTACTATTTTAATTTTCAAGCAGTTTTCATCTGGGAAATAGAAATTTTTACAAAAGGCTAATAAAAATTGTTTCAAATACTTTCAAAACTTCTTAGATGTTTATCTATAAAAATTCACAAAATCGGTCTCCTCCCCCAGCCACTTTTGATTTCAACTGCTTATTGCCAGAAAAATGAGTGCAAATGTCCTGATTAAGTCTTGTTATAAAATGTCAGGTGAGTAATGTCTGCAGGAATGAGAAGCAATTAAATGTTCAAGTAAAACAATCAAATGCACGAAACTGTGCTGTGAAAGTCAAAAGCCATAGGGCCAGCAGAGAAAACTTGGAAAAAGAACATAGGTGACTAGAAAAAAGCTAAAAAGGAACTCAACAGTGTGAAGAAGCGATTAGTCTCCTTTGTGAAAAGAGTAAATGAAGGAGAAAATAGAATAGTAAAAAAAATTGTCATAATGAAGATCCAAGAGATGTGAAGCTGACAAGGTGTAGGAAAGAGATTCAGAGAAAACTGCAATTTGGGAAAATTGAATGTACCAGAGTAAGGCATCTTGGTCATATTTCTGTGTAAGAATGATAAAGTTCAGTGTTATTGCCTTAAAGATAGAAGACAGCTGCAGTTCAAATGTCTCTACTTTAAAGGCTGTTGTCATCAAACTGCCAAATGTTTTTATTTTTAGCAAATCAATAATTTAATGTATTTAGGCCAGAAAGATACTTCACAAATTTTAATGCATGCCAGAAAAAATTGTTTGTTGAAAAATTCAAATGGATGGAATCCCTTTGTGAACAGAGGTTTTCTTTCATTAAGAAGATCCCAAAATATGGAGAGGATGCTACCACTTCACAGCCAAAAGCAAACAAATTGCATGGATTTTAAAGCAGGTCTAATTCTCTGATAAAAAAGGGGATTGCAATTATTCACAGTGAGGTAACATTTTACTCTTCAGGAAAGGAAAGCTGAATATGTAGATGAATTGCCCAATGAGTTGAGTCAAATCCAGTCTGCTAAAATTTTTTCCAATCATTTATGAGGCACGTGAGAGAAGTAAGAAATTAAAACAAGTTCTTAAAATATTGGTAATGCCAGAGTTGCTGGGATGAAGATTCTTTGCTTTTTCTTTAATTTTATATGACGGCTTCTCTCTGGTTCTGTTCATTTGTGTGTATATTCCACTCTTACCAAGACTTCTGAAAATGTATAAGTTCTGCAATTTGCATAAAGAAAATTGTGTATAGAAATGTCTCTTTCACTCTTTTTAATGTGACTGAAAGAGATTTTTTCCTCAGCTGCATTTCTTCTTTCCATCTTCTATGAAGGATGAAGGATTCCCTTTGATCACTCCACATCAGCCTTTTTCAACTCTGTGCTCACTTTACATTCAAATACCTTGGTTTTATCTGTCCTCTCCCATAGCAACAGTAGATTTCATTTCCTTAATGCTGAAATCAGTTAAACCTTTGAAGATCTGTAGCTATTGTGGTTAATGGGAAGTGCATGTCTCATCCCTTCCCTCCAGTCTGGATGTCATGCTGGATGGATAGCAAGAGCTCCTTTAGTATTAATTTTTCCTTTAGTAACAATACCTGTGTGATTTATAGGGTAACACCCTCCAGCAAGACAACTGCCTTTAATCTCTTTGCAGTGTGTGGTACAGAAAAACAACTAACTTCCCACTTGACTGTCATACCAGTGAAATACATGGAAATGTTCTTCCTTTAACGAGTATTTTACTAAAAAACCCTGCTGCAGGTCGAACATAAAGATGTGAACACGGGGGGGTGACCTGGGTTGGGGAGTGACATTCACACCCAGCACCTCGTTAAGTTCCCTCCTGGGTTAATTTGCTGCCAATTGACCGGTTCCTCTTGTGAGCACTGCGGGTGTTTGCCGGCACAGAGGGGGAACAAGCTGGGTAATGTGGAGGCCAGCACGGGTCAATGGACTCATCACTCTGTGCAGGTCTGAGTCAGGGACTCCTGCTCCCAGTGCCAGCTCTGACGCTCAAACTCCTGAAGGAGAAAGTCCAGCACTGCCAGAGCACTGATTCCACACTCCTACACAGCTCCAGTGGGCTCCAGGCAATGAGAGAGGGAAAGGGGCTGCAGAGCCTCCCCTGAACACGTCATGGAGCACAGCTGTGGATGGAAGGGGGCAGGTGCCCACTCCTTCAGCTCCCCAGGACACACCCTGTGTATGATGTTAAGGAAAGTGATCACTAGAGGCAAAAAACCTTCTTTTTCCCACCTTCAGCAGTCTGACACTCAGTTCCCTGGCTGCAGTGAGGCTTCCCACCAAGAGAGGTGTGAGCAGAGAAAGGTGGAAAAGGCTCTACAGACCTCAGTGTTTTCTTTTCTTTACTGATAATTTTCACAGCAGAGCTACACTCTTCTGAGACAGAAATCCTACAGACACCTGGGACAGTGTCTGTAGACTCAAAAACTTATCATCTATTCATTAGGGAGACCTCATTGCTCTTTACCCCGTATAGAAAGCCCAGGTATGTTCTATGACACTGCCCAGCAGATCATGCTTAACTTACCATGAACAATTTCAATTTATTTTGAGCCAGTGCAGTTTGTCAAGGCCTACTGTTGTCAAGAAAGAGCAGGCAGAGTTTTTTCAATCTGTCTGAGTTTTTCTTCCTTTGCTTTTTGAAATGTTTTGTGTGCTGATGTAAAAGATACCTTGAGCAAAAAAAAAGCAGCAGATGGTTCTGTTGGACTAAAGACAGTCTGACAGGAGAGACTTCTTTAATTCTTTCACTGAAGTTGTGTTCCTTTTATAGTCCTGTTAGGTGTCCATGCTTCCTTTTAAGATGCTTTTTATTTTACAGACAAACTGTGAGCTGTAAGTTTGTAAAAACACAGGCAAGATCTTGCTCACGAGGATGGCAGTAATATCCCACTTCATGTTCTGTACCAAACATAAGTCAACAACTAATCATCATAACAGTCTGCATGGTGATTTTTAGGTATTGCTATTAGCACTAATCTTGCAGCAAGCTGGAAAGCATAGCAGGTGCTAAGTAACTTCTCAACGGGATTGTCAGGGCATAGCAACGTGACATTTGGCAGTTCTGAAGAGAAATAAATAGAAAGAGAGAAAAGAAATAGTCTTGGTGCTAGGACCACTCTTCAAAAGCACTCACTTTTCTAAATTGCACTGGACTGTATATGAAGACATAAAAATGCAAAGACTAATTTTGTACACATAAATGCTGAAATGAAAGTAAAACCTTACAGCAGAGCTGCATTCTCTCCGAATAATCTCCAGTGCATTTTTTGTGACACCACAGAAAGAGTTCAGCTAGGACCATCTGCCCCATCTCTTTCAGCAAGTTTTAGTGAAATAGAGCCAAAGACTGCCAATTACCCTCACTGAAGAGTGAGAAGAGCCAGGAAGTCACAAAGAGCATCATCTGCATTTGATGTGGTGCTCATTCTCATCCACTGCTCTGCACTATCAAATCCATCCCTCGCCCCAGGGCCACTGGTTCATCAGAAGCTCTCAGCTCTCTGACCCTCCCTGGCTCTCCAAATCTCCAAGCTGCTCACCCACTGACTGCAGGTGCTCCTTCAAGAGTTTGTTTTCCAGTCTTACTCAGAGATGAGACTGATTCCTAGCCGTACAGCCCAACTCACTGCCACACTTCTCATGTGGTAAAGCTGTTCAGGGGTCTCAGGGATGTGCACAGGCAAGCACACAGCACTTGGCAGTGTTTAATTATTCAGCTGCTTCAGTGCAACAAATATAAGCAATAATTTCTTATAACTTAATCAGCTTCTTATGTAAACACTGTAGCAAGTGTTGATCAGTGAGGTATCACTGCACCTGCCACCATTTACTTGCCACAGTGATGAGTACTTTAAGGGTGAAAAGTACTTTAGGGATGCAATTTTTGGGAAGTTTTAAGTCAGGTGAATTGAACCATGGAGTTGAATCAATTCAAGTCACAGAGCTGTAAAGTCAGAAATAACTCAAGTTGCACATCCTCCTCAACAAATCACCACAGGTGTCTTGTGCATGCCTTTGTCAGCCCTTTGAGAACTTCAGTTACCCTCTTCTAATGCACTGGCTGAGTGCTTATGGTGCACACACTCAAGCTCCCCATGCAATTGCATAATTAAAACAATAAAATTTCTTAATTTTTAGGCTTTCATACTATTACTTTACCCAACAATGAGGTTTCTGGATCAGCAAACCCTTAAGAGCTCATTAATATCGTTACAGCACAATCCTGAAGAGAGGAAAAGGGAAAATATCTTTTAAAAAGTATAAAGAAGAGGGAAGAGGTACTATTTCAGTACTTCAAGAGCCCTTTCCTGAGGATTATTTTACTCACTGATTTTACAGCTCTCACTACATGTGCTCTTGCTCTGGCAAGACTTCCCCACATGCAGTGTAGGGGAGTTGCTCTTAGCATGCAGCAGAGCTCAAAAAGGCTGTTTTGTCACTGGCAGCTGCTGGGTCTGTGTTAGTATCTCACTGCTCCTCTGTCTCACTGCTGAGGGGGTGACAAGGTCTTACAGTGCTAAAACACAGAAAGGATTCCTCCACCATGACATGCCCAAATAATGGAAGTTTGTGCCTGAGGGGGAGCAGTTCATTGCAGTTCTGTTAATGAAAGGAAAGCTGAATTTCACTTTTTTAAATTTCATCTCAGTGATGGAGAATCCTGCAAGCCACGGGGAGTGAATTTTGATTTTTCAGAAGGGGCAACAGATACCCATAGTTTATGTTTTGGGATTATGTTATGGTATTATGCTTTGTATTATGATATTAAGTTTTCTCACCTGTGTTTAATGGACAGATGGAGTGCTGACCATTGGTCTTGAAAAGTGCTTGAAAAATTATTTCACCTCCTAGAAAAAACAACAAAACAAAAGAAATAAATTAAAAAAAAAGAAATAGCTGCTGCAATCCATTATCCCCGTACAGAGTTTGTTATAAAAAATGTTTCTCCAGAAAGTGCTATGCATGTTTGGCAGTTTATATGCATTTATGTTGACAAGTTTCTTGAAATTCCCATGGAAAGAAAACATAATTTAAAGCCACAGTTTAAGGCTGTGCATCTCTCACAGGTTGCCTGACACTAAGAGGTTACCATGTCTCATTAAGACAAAATTTCAAAGGATGAAAGCAATGACTGCAATCAAACCAAACACCCAACTTAAAACATCAATTCATCCGCCTCTCACCTGAATTTTGTTTTCTAGGCTATTTCAGCTGCAACTACAATGACATAAATAAATAACCTGTGGGAAGTCAAGGCTTATTTAGCAGTATATTTCTGAGTAAACAACCTGCTGAGTAGAAAGTACAGCTCCAGCACTGTACCACAGTAGATGGTGATCAGGTCTCTGCAGTGTGCCTGTAGCCCCAGCATTGCAGGTCTTTAGCATATTTAACTGCAATTATTCAAAATTATTGAAAATATTCAAATATTCTAAATCCTTTTCTGTCTTAGGTTCCCATTGTAGGATTAATCTGAAGGAGTGTTCTAACTCAATCTCTTTGAATTAAAGAATACAGGAATTGGTACATTTTTAGAAAAGGGCTCCAGAAGGACAAGGTTCCTGCTCTGACAGAGCAGTCCCTGTTTCCACAAGGCTGGGGATGCATTGAGAAGCTGGAATTTTATTATCAATCCATGTGAATTGTATTGATTTGGACTAGAAAAACTCTTCTTGTAGCTGCTTGTCCAAGATGATGCCCCTCTGTCACCTGCAGTGTTGCATTTGTTTCTCCACACATTAAGAGGCTCACAGGAGAAATCAGTCCAACAGCCTCTCAAAGTAAATATGACCCCACACAAAACTTGCTGAAATGTTTCCTGCTGTAAATCAACAATTTAGAGCTGTAAATCAAACAAAGGGAAAAGAGCTGCTATTAATCTTAGAACCAGAACAGCTGATTTCAAAAGACACAAAACTGTCCAGGAGTGTGGGATTTTAACTGACTGACAGAGAGCAGAGCCCTCAGTGGCAATTCTCAGTGTTGGCTTCATTTCATCACCAATAAGTGCTCAGCCAAACATTCATATACTCAGATTCATCCAGTCCATGCCATTTAAACCTGTACTTCAGTTATGTGGAAAATAAAAATCAGGACAAGGAAGAAAGCTGGGTTTTAAACTCTCAGCAATGGCTTTGCAATTCATGTGGTGTTCTTTCTCGGAGTCCAAGCTCCTAAATCATGTCTGTACATAATAATCTCAGCTTTCATTTGGGGAACAAAAAACAAGTTTCCAGGTTTCTGTGGCTTAGGAAGATAAGAAGAAATGTACAGCCTAAGGGTTTCCAAATCAGAAAAACAAATTTAAAAAATCTCAGAGGTGATCTGTTTTAAAATCTCATGATTTATAATCTGCTCTGGAACCACCTTTGGCCTCTGACTTTATTATTTTTGTAAGCATGGGACTGTGAATACTTCCCATACAGACTTTTAGCAGGACCCTCAGTTCTCCTCATCCTAAGGTTTATCTGGTCACATAACTTCTGACTAATTCCACTGTAAAAATGGCCTGTACAATATTTTTAGGAGTGTTTCTTTAACATCTGCTTATTACAAGACATTTTAATATACTGTTGAGGGAATACAAAATCACTGTAATTTATCACTGATGCAAAATAAGACTGTGAATAAAACACCTAAATGGGCTGTTTTATTCTTATTCCTGTTCTCAGTGAATATTTGGTTTTGAAAAACAGAAATCATAATATTTTAATGCAAATTAAGTTACCTTATTCCCTCTCCATCACCACACAATCAAATAAAGTGGCAAGGGAAATTACTGCAATTCCCTGAACTTGTTTTGCTATGCACAGAAACTTCTGAATACATATCATGTGAGGCAGTAATTAGGTTCCTAACTTATTTACTTCTTCTATTGGGGCTGCTTCATCTGAGCCACAGTCTTTTGGCAGGAAACCCAAATATTCATCTATTATGAGATGCAGAATATCCTGAGCTGTTCTAGCTGCTCACAGTTTAATTTAGATATTAACTATAAACACACCTGGGATTAGACAATGGTTATGCACTGCCTAGAAATAAAGAGGCTATAGAAATCCCTGAGAAAAATCTGGCTTGAAAACTGAAGTGTTGTTCATGAAGAACACAAAACAGAGCCTACTTCCAGGGGGATTTGAAGTAAAAGGAATGTGAAAGCAGCAGAGCCAGGAGAGCTGCCTTTGCTTTATACAGGTCCCAAACAGGGATTCAAGAGAGTGAGTGGATTTTGCAATTCCACAGGCTCTCAGCATCTCCTGAAAGGTTTTAAGATTAATATTTCCAAGCAAAAGAGAGAATAAGATATTTGGCTGAGGGTTATTGTTGTGATCAGCCACGTAGCGAGAGGAGGAATAGCAGCAAAGGATAAGAAGCAAAAGTCACTGGGTCACAGCCACCCACCTGTGTACTGAGAGCAGATTCTCCCAAAGGCCACACAATATTATAACTTTTACAACAAGCAGGCCAGAAATTTAAGGCCATCAAGTTCCACTGGAGGAATGGTGCTTTAATAGAAAGGGCTTGCATTTTTTCTCAATTGTCTTGCTGTTCTGTCTAGTTTTTTTGCATGCATGGGCTGATTTTAAGCAGAGGTTCTGCCTGCAGACCATGTACAGACACTCAATACTTTTCCAGAATAAAAAAATCTGCAAGTTATTTCAGACATGGAAGCTTTTGCCTGTGTGTTTCACCACTACCTACAGTTCCTTTCTATTGCAATTGCCAACCTATTAGCTGGTTCAAAATTTCAACTCAAGAAGAAAGTAAATTTTATTTTAAATAAAGGCAGCTATAATAACTATCCTATAATAACTCTTTCATGATTTTACAGACTTGTCCAGCCATATCTCCTTTATTTATTTTAATTCAAAGGGCTACAGTTGTATTTTAGCTTATTAGTGTTACATGCATTGTTTTCTTTTGTGTTTATATTTGTGCCTGGGACTTATTGAGGTATCTAACAAACAGAGGCTAAGAAAATCAGATTTAAATACTCATTGATACATAAAATTTTATTAACAAAAAATTATGAAGTGATGAAATGTTATATGATTACATTAATATTAAAAATACAACCTATTACCTAGAAGTTTATTTAGTTACTTTGTTTCCATTACAGATGTTCTAGACAATTTTATTAAGAAATTCCCTTGTTCCTTCATTGTTTAGCTCTAATTGCATGTGTCTTACTGCTAAATTGCAAATTGTTAGACTGATGATGTTATGAAAATAAAGTACTCTCAGGCTGAAGTCCAGTTGTATCAGTCAAAATACCTTTAGGAAATGGAAGTAAAGACTCTGAAAGGGGTGACAGCACCATGGACATGAGGTTAGCAGAATTCAGGCCAAGCTGTGGACTTTGGCCTGTTACAGAAGATACTCTCAGATGAGATTTTCCAAACAAACATGAGCTGCAGTGGGTTTGGCAGAGCACTGCCAAGCTGGCTCTGGGGCACCAGCCCTGTGAGAAGGGGCTGAGGAACTGCACCTTGCAGCCCCCAGCAGGGACAGCTTCAGGGGGCCAGGAACAGCCAGGGGCAAAAGGAGACAGAGACAGACACAGAGAGACAGAGAGACAGAGAGACAGAGAGACAGAGAGACAGAGAGACAGAGAGACAGAGAGGCAGAGAGACAGAGACAGGGCTGGGGACAAGGCCACTACATTGCTCAAAGGGGCCCAGACAGGGGGACAAAGGCTGAGCTCCAATGAGGCTCCCAGAGCCAAGGACAGGAGTGTACTGAGGTCCCAGGTGAGACCAGCCCTGGGCATTAAGGTCCAAGAGTGGCCCCAGAGCCCTGACACGGGTGTACAGTGAGAGCAGAGAGGCTCACACTGGAGACAAGGAGAATCCTTTCCACTGGGAGGGCAGTCAGACTGTGAGACAGGTCACCCAGAGAGGCAGTCCCTGTCCTGTGCAGGTTTTCCAAAGTCAGGATAAACTCCTGAACATCCTGGTATAACCACACAGCTGACCCAGTTTGGAACTGAAGGTGCCTTTCAGTCTGATTTTTTATGAGATCCTATATTACTGTAAAATTTAAGTGACTCTATTTAACTTCATCTTAGTTGTCATATTTCAAACATGAATGCAAAAATGTGCATCAGTGGCATTTTACTTACACCACTCAAGAAACTGAGAGTTTAATACTGATTTACTTGTTTTATGTAATTTCTACAGACAAGAGATAGTACAAAGAGGAGTACAGATCAGACTTGTATCTTATTATTCATTTTTCTTGCCCTGTGCAACCTGTACATGATACAGTGCTTTTATCTCTGTGTCTTCATGTTTCAAATGGATTTATCCTGCTGCACTTAAACATCTTTTGCATGTCTCTTGTACTCTCCATAGAATACTGTTGTTTAACAACTTAATACACCATCAGATGCTTCAAAATATCATGTATTTCCCTGCCAAGCCTGTCATTTGTGCCTTGGTGAGACAAGTGTTACAATGGCTATTTAATTACGATAGAAGATAACTGATTGACTTCTTTGCATTTATCAGAATGAAAACGTTTCCATTAATTTGCTGCTTTGTGCTCTGGCATTGCCACTGATGAGAATAAAGAGGAACCTGCTACTTCAGTGGATGGGGGAATGTCATCAGGGAAAGAGAAATGTGCTGCATGCCCATGGGCTTTGCTTTTTGTTAAAGCAGAGGAGTTTGTGCTTCTCACCCAGCAATATTTTAGTTAATGTCACTGTTTAGCTTCAGATGTGTTGAAATAGATCAGTGCACCAATTCTTGTGGTTCTTCTGATGTCCTCCAATTGATCAAACTGAACTGCTTTAAATATTTTGACAACAGCTGGTTAGAAATGTGTATCATTTAAGACTTTTCCTATTCAATCACTTTCATTTCCTAAGTGACAACACTGTACTCTTTTATTTGTAACCATAAACCTGTACCACATAAATACAAACTTCCCCATCATTTTTCTGCCTCACCCTCATCCTTTAACATCCTGATATCTGGTATCAATTTAGAAATTTATTTAAGATTTGTCCAGCACACTAACAAATGTTGAGGGGAAAAAAAGTGAATCTATTAATATGGCAGGTGGAAGATCCCTCAATGCATTTTTGGCAAAATATACAGCAAATACAATGCAACCAATAACTGCAGTGCAGACTGCATATATCATAAAGAACCACACTAGATTCATTATACAGGTTATCAGCCCCTGGACTCAGCTGCATCTCTAATTTCATATATGGGGAAATAAATCTATGTGTTGTCAAATGCTAAATATAAGCTTCTGTACCTGATAATCTAGATATCTGAAATGTAAATAAAACAGAACATTGACCAGTTTATCTGCATCTTTTTTTCTTAATATTTTTCTGTAAAATAGACTTGTTGAGAAAATAACCTCAAGATCATCAAATCCAACCACTAATCCAGCACTGCCAAGTCCTCACCTAAACCATGTCCCTAAATGCCACATCTACACACCTTTTAAACAGCTCCATGGATGGTGATAATGACTATTCCTGAATGAGTGCAGGGCTTCATCCTCATCATATTGCATCCGGTTCCCCAGCACATCAAGAGCAGCTTAAATGCCCATCCATTCATCCAGAGAATCTGCAAAGTGAGCAAGCATCACTTCTATACCATCATTCAGTCCATTAATAAGGTACCATACAGCATCACAGCCAGGACAGATTTCAGAAGCTCCCTCCTGGCACAGCTGTGCATCACTCACTGCACAACTCATACCTACCTCTCTGAAGCCTCCAGTTAGTTTTGAACCCCTTAGAGGTCTTCTCATTAAAATTTTCTATTTCACAGAGAAAAGAATAAGCCTGAGTTTTGAAAATGGGGTGGGAAAGAATTTGGAATAAAATTTGAAATTTAGAAATATGAGAAAAAAGTAGAATTACTTAACAGTCATGCAGTAGGATCTCAGATATACAAATAATAACAGATATTGGGTGTAAAGCCCTAAACCCTTCATTCAGTAAATAAAAGCTGCTTTTCTCAACCTCAAAGACAAGTTTTAGAAAAACAGCTAGTTATTAAACATTAATTCAGGTGAACTTATGAAAAAGAAACCGCTTACCTTCTTTGTAATTCTATTCATAATAAGCAGAACTATTATCATATTTTATCATCAAGCTATCATGAGATTTGGAAGTAAAATCTGCTTACTGGGAAATGAGATTTTCATAAAGGAAAGGCTTATTTAAAGTTCATTTCATCCATAGAAGGCTATCTAAAATGTCCAGGGTTCAGGCACTCTGAAATGACAGGGGTCATCTTTGGAGGAACCACTGTTGCTAGGAGACTCAAGCCTCAAAGTATCACAAATCTGTAATTTACTTTTTTTTGTCAAGGGATGTTGATGATAAATGCACTCCCCAGATTGTGAAAGGCTTTAACCAGGCCTGCATCATTGTACATGTAAAAAGGGGACCACAGCCTCACTTTACTGTGTTCTGAGATCTCCCCAGATCCCTGGATTCACAGTACAACAGGAGTTGCACATTTCCTTCTCTTGGAGTAGAAGTCTTTTGCCATATCCCTTTCCCATGTCATCCCAATCCAGTAACAACTCCCAAAGGCAATTAGTCCTAATGGGCAAGATAAAGAGTCAGCATTTAAATGGCTGTGATTTAAAAGGCTGCCCATTGTAGGAAGAGCAAGGGGAGTTTGGGGTGAGCAGCTTGTAAGGTAAAACTAAATTTGAAAATAGCTCAGACTGGCTGAGAGGATCCAGTCTTTCATATGTGGTGGAAAAGTTGTTTGGGAATTTTTGCCTGGATGTACCTGTGGATCACCGTAGCTCCAGAAGCACAGAAGCACCAGCTGGATACAATAAATCTGTTTGTTTCTGTTGACCCCAGGGATCTGGTATCAGAAAACAAGCACTTTTAGACTGGAGGAAAGCAAATGCAACTCCCATCTTCACAAGGGCAAGAAGGAGGAACCAGGAAAACTACTGGACAGTCAGCCTGACCTCTATCCCTGGAGAGGTGATGGAAGATAACATTCTGGAGGTCATCAAACAGCATGTAAAGGAAAAGAAGGTCATTGGGAGTAGTCAGCATGGACTCACCAAGGGGGAATCACACTTGGCCAACCTGAGAGCCTTCTGTGATGGCATGGCAGGATGGATGGGTGAGGGGAGAGCAGTGCCTGCTGTTTACCTTGACTTCAGCAGGGCTTTTGACACTGTCCCCTTCCAGCCCTCACCCTGGGATTCTGGGATTCTCCGAGCACTGCACACCAGTGCAATACTTTCATTCCTTCCAAGGTGTAATCCTCAGGCACTGGCAGCTTCATAATGAACAAGTACTTACAGAAAGTGTTTTGAGGAAGTGAAATGAAAGTGCTGAAGGCAGTCTGCCCTTAACATTGGCATGGCTGCAGAGGCTCGTGGGCACCTTGACTGCAAGATTACTGAGACGGTTCTGGCACAAATGAGCTAATACAAAGTACAAAATAATGGAACAGGGACATCTTCATAAGGACAGGTTATTCGTGACTCTCTGTACCTCTAGACAGATCAGTTCCAGGAAAATTCTAATTGCAGTGTGAGTGAAGAAAAATGAAAAAAGAAAAAGGGGCAGAAAAAAAGGGCCAGAAGATGTTGCAACTGTAACAGAATACAGCTCAGACACTTCTATACTGAGACACTGATGACCTGCCACTGAAATAGACTGTTAAAGGAAGGCCTTCAAGATCCAAAGAACAGCACAGGGCAGAAGGGAAGATGGGGAAATGCCCAGAGGGAGACACCCACAAGCACACAAGTAACTTCTAATTTGAACTGACCTACCTGTATGGGAGACAGGCTTTTCTTTATATACATAGTCTGGCTACCATGTTCTACCAAAATGACTTGAAGAATTTCACTACATGTGTATTTCCCTTGATTAGCAACAGGTCTGAATATGTATTTCCTTAACATTGAGTCAAATTTTGATTATTCCAAGACAGCTGCCTCTCAGGACAGCAAAAAAGATTCTATAAATTATTTATTCATATGATAGAGAAAGTGTGCTTCTTCCATATCCATATGAATTATTTGGGGTTAGAACTAGATGATCTTTAAGGTTCTTTCCAACTTCAAAATGAAGATGAAAATCTATACACAGATCGGGACTATAACAGTCTGCAACCCTGAATCCACCAAAAGCTTGATTCAAAGCTATTCCTTGAATAGTTTCTGTAATCATTCTTTGCTCTTTCAGTGATACCTCTGAGTCTCCAGTGAGTGCACAATCCAGCACTTTCATTCC
This sequence comes from Drymodes brunneopygia, assembly GCA_013400955.1. NCBI lineage: Eukaryota > Metazoa > Chordata > Aves > Passeriformes > Petroicidae > Drymodes > Drymodes brunneopygia. The sequence continues at coordinate 1,034,018 of VZTZ01032122.1, read as the reverse complement.
CTGTAATAACCATAAGGCTTGCAAGATGATAAATTCCTGAACTGTGCATTCGCATGCTCCTCCTGCATTACACAGTCAGGAGTTCCTCCCCAGCTAACACACATTGCCTGTTCCTCAAGATGGAAAATTAAGGAGCTTGCCTTCCATCTCAGTTTTAACCCATCCCTCACCAGCTTCAGACACTTGTCCAGATCAGGAACAGAGACGTTTTGCTCTTGGTCTTGTCTCTGCCCTCCCATCGCTGTGGCCTGCAGAACAAAGTGTTCCAGCAGCAGGAGGATAACAAGTTCTTGTTTCCAGGAGATGGTATCCATACCTCAGATTTGCAGAAGCCTACCTGCTGCATGTGCCAAATTACATTTAGCAATGCCAGAGTCATAAAGGAGTTGAAAGCTAATTCCAATCACATCCTCAGTTAGGGTGAAAACACACCTGAGGGATCTATTGACGTTTGGTTCCCCATGCACACCCCAATCCTTCCATCCCTCATTGTCATTCACATCTTGGCTCATTTGCATCTTGAAGATAATTATATTCAGAGCAAGACCACAGGGCATGAACTGATTCCATATTTACCTCCTAGTCCCAGAAAGGTCATCAGTTCCCATACTGAGAGCAGATGTAAAACTGCTGCCACTTCAGCACCTCTGGGTCAGGTGCCTTTGACCTCATAGTAACTCTGCTGGGACTTGGGGTTTGTCAGCATGAGATTCTCTCTACAGCTTACCTGTAATTATGAATCCATTTACTTAGTACAGTTCTTGACATGCATTTTCTAATTTATAGACGCTTTAAAGATAATTACTTAGTGTCATTAAAAGTAAATCTAAAATGGGAATACACTGGACTGCTACAATGGTCATATTCCACTTTAATAGAAAGAGATATTGACATGTTTTAGATGCAAACAAACCAGGGAGATATAGTGAGTATGGCCACTTAGGCTGATTGAAAGATGATTGAATAATGGCCACATTACTGTGAGAAAAAGTGGCTTCCCTCTTGAAAAATAATTATGTTTTTCTGTCTAGCTGCAGCAAAGTAGGTGGGAAGCTTAGATTGATTTGTTCAGTCAAAAGATGACAAGAGTATAGATGCAGATCTGTGCATTTAATTTAGGTTCAATTTTTAATAGAAAAGTGCTATTTTGAAACAAAGCCAAAGTTAACTCCAAATTCACTTAGATGTTGTATTCGGATATTTGAATATTTTTCTCCATTCCTTGCAGCCTCAACTATTTACAAAGTTATAAACTGAAAACAGTTTAGTTCTTCTCCCATAGATCAGTTTTTAATTTACTATATTTCACCCACAAAATAATATCACTCTGGATCCATTGGGAGTAAAAATAAATAATTAAAAATTTGTTGTGTTCACAACCAATGATTTTTATCAGTTATACAACCATACTGCATTTTGCTCTGAAAGACATCAGCTGTTAGTCTCGAAGGATATGGCATCAAATGACCAGGCTCTTTGATTTCTCTTGAGAAATCAAAAAGCAATAATATTGGTCTATTCTCCTCGAGTGGTCAGGAGTAAATTTATTATCTGTGTTCACCCTTCTGTTGCCATCATTTTTCCATCATGCAGGTTTCCATTCCAAGCAGCTTAGAAAGGGAATATTTTATCTTGAGATTTCTTTTTGTGTACACCCTGAGCAAATGCTAAACAAGATTATGGCAGTACCTGAGAAATGAGCCCTTCTTTCTCCTGGCTTGCAAGCCTGGTATCCCACAGTAGTGCTTTCTGGGGGCTGTCTTCTTTCCTGTTTGTCAGCACTGGGACCAGAGGATTGCAGGTTAAAATCCAGGTAGCTTGGTTCTGTAATGGCTCTACAGAAAGAGACATTAACCTGGAAACTACACAAGTAAAACCACCAATTCAGGCAATGAACACCCTGCTACTCTGCTGTGCCAGTGCTGTATTAATGATGCAGCATCTCACAGCTGAAGTTCCTCAATTTGAATGGGGTTAAAGGTAAATCAATTCGTTTAGATATAGAGGAATTAGAAATTAGTTCAAAAGATCCTCTCAGACCAACATACCTGAAAACACTGTGAAATATTTTTCCAAAAATTGCTCCAAGCAGAATGTGAACTTTGTTTGTATAACGATCATGATAGATGTTTTATCTTTACAGTCTGATTTCCCAAACCAAAACTCTCTTGAAATGCCACAGAGGATCTGAAGTGTCTTGGTTTAATATCAAGAGAAAATGAGCTCTGAGAAGTCACCAGAGGCAGAGAGCTCTGGCAGTGTGATGTCCTCTAGCATACATTCTTTTAAATTATCAGACAAGCCTTTGCCACTTCAGAATTGAATGCCTGGTTAGCAGGGATGTAAACAAAGGGAGCTTGCTAAAAACCAGGTTATTGGGCAGAAGCTGAGCATCACTGAGGCAAGCTGCCTTTCTGCTCTCCCCACTGGAGGTATCCATCTACCTACTCATCTTTCTGGCTCTGTGCAGCACTGGAGGCAATGACACCCCTGCCAGCAGCACCCCAGAGCCTGCTGGGTCCCACAGCAGAGCTTTGATCCTCCACCACAGGACCCAAGGCAGTATAAAGCCTGGTCCAGGAGGTACTTGGAAAGGAAAAACCTGCAAGAAAACAATCTGACCTTCCCAGAATTGGGTATTTCTGAACAACAGCCCCACAAAAAGGGAGAGACATCCCTTATTCTGAGTCTCCCAGCAATCATGGCAAAAGCCAACAATAAATCTCTTGACCAACACATACTCTAAGCATGGAAGCTGGAACCTTCTCAGTGTAAGATGTGATAGAACTTGTCAAACAGATGTTGAAACTGGCAGATGTCTTAAAGGGAAAAAGAGAGAATATGAGTACAGCAATAAAACAGTATCACGAAAAAATATGCACACACTGGGCAAATTAAACTTTTATGAGTGGTTGGAATACTGTGAAGTCCTATATTTCTATGCTTTTCTTTGCCATTTTGAAATTCTTTTAATATCTTTATTCAAATTAAACCAATAATTTCCTTTATAGATATTTGTCAGAGAGTTAAAGCTGTTTTCTATGTATCCTCCTTGTATACAAAACCCATTCATATTTCAGTACCAATGACTTAATAAAAAAATAAATCAATTACAAATACCTTCAAAAACTGACAGTGAAAGCACTGAAGTTGTAATTTGCAGTTTTGGGGTATCTCTGACCCTTCTGCACTGAACAGGGCAACACAAGTGGAGTAAGACCGGGGAACACAACATGTCTTGCAGGGATAATTTTTTTTTTATTGTAGATTTTTAAATAAAAAATTGACAAAGAAAAACAGATTACTTTCATATTAGTCAAAACACAAGAAACTGAAAACACTGAATATAAAAACACAGCTAGAGTCTCTGCTAAGAAGGCAGTACCTATGAAAGGCCCATCGTTTTCAAGACTTGCAGCAACACAGGGGAAAGGTTATCTTGAAATAAAATAGCTTCCACATCCATCTCCACACAGGTTTAGTAAGGTTGCCAGGATGCTCATGTGTTATAGAGTAGTAAAATTCTTTCTGAAGGAGGAAATGCAGCTGTTCTCAGAATATATTAGACCTAAAGACCAGGAAAAAATTGAACTGTTACATCTCCATGGACACAAGAATGGAAGGAGATCACATCATTAAATTGTTGTTTACTTTTTAAGTTGTTGGTCAGGTATGAAATCAGTGACATCCACTTTAAATGAAAAATTCAATTGAGTGCATTTAGACACGCATATCTGAATCTTCCAGAAAAGGAAATCATAGGAAATGATATGGATGACTTGTAGATGGCAGCTTTGCATTATGGTATATCAGATATTCAGCAACACCACTGCTGCCTACCATAACCTTTTTCTGCATATAAATCACACACAACCTTCAGGAATGATCCTCCAGTGAAAGAATGCTATTGCTCTATTCAGTGAAAAAAGCTTAATGTTTCTGAACAGTATTTCCAAAAAACACAATACCAAAATACTGTGGCTACACATGGTGGGTTATGTAATACCTGCCTTTCAGAGTTACCAGAGGGGTTTGTTCCTGGCAGTCAATGCCAAAGAGATGATTTTGTTACTTATTCATGGTGCGCTGTCTACAATGTAAGTAAGGTGAACACCAGTGTTAGGGAAATAATACTGTTGTTTATCAGGGGAAAGGCCTCCTTGCCTTAGGAGGAATTAGAACTGTATAATCTTTTGCAGACCTCATTTGAACACAATTTTGGCTTCAGACCTTTCTGACTTCACAAATACTAATCTACATTAGCATATTAATCACCAACTTCTACATATGAAGCAATACCTCAACACACCAATTGTTCTGGCTATTCAATCGTAAAAAAATTGTACATTCAAATATGTAAACTAACAGATATAAAATGTAAGCTAACAATTTGAAACTCACTTCTATGTTGCAAAAGACCAAACCCCGGGTTTAGGTGATGCCCAGACCCCATACTTTCCCCTCAGCACTCCTGAGTTTGTGGGTCTCCAGACAATTTGGAAATGCAGCCCTCACTTCGGCACCTTCAAATATGCAGCCAAAGTGAGTGGAATAAGTAGCAACAGTTTATTCTCCAGTGGGTTTCAGACACAAGGTCAGTTCTCAGGAACTGATAACTCCTCAAGCTGAGTCATACATTTCTAGCACTTCCCCAGCTGATGGTTACACAAGAGAACAGATATTTGCACTTGTTCAGCTCTCCAGTACAGTACATCAACAGGGATTATACCTGTGGGTGGTACAGTCCTACAGTGACTGTATTTGAAATAAATAAATGAGATCTTTATCCACCAATTAATCATTTGAAGACTCCAATGTAAAACAAGTCTCAGCTGGCCTCTCCCACACCTTACAGGATTGTCTGTGACTGGACACATCAAAGCAATGACCCGAAGCAGCTAATCATGAATGTCAGTGCCTTGCCAGAACACAGTGCACCTGCCAAGCTGCACTGCTCATTTCAGTCTTAACGTCTTGAGAGGAAAAGCCTTGTGCCCTGCCAGAGGGAGACAGATATCCATATCCAACCCTATCAACTGCTTTACTTAGATGCACATTACTAATCCAAAGCTTGAAAGCTGTAATGCAACAACATTTACTGAATGGTATCTGAAAGAGAGAAATCATTCACACTTGATTATTTTGCTCAAAAGCCCACAGGTTTAGAGGATGATCCTAACTGTGCTGTAAATTAAACAGCTGCTGTGATCTGATTGAAAAGGCTCAAGTGATTTAACCAATCACTAAAGCTGTTTATTAGAATTACAAAACAACAAAGAAAGTCCTTTGTTGGTGACACAGCATCATATTTTAAAATATTCAGCATGGCCAAGAGGCCAGGACCCTGTGTATGCTGTCCCTCTCCTAAGCTGCCAGACATACACAGTATTTGTGTTGTAGAACACCTATTCAGAAAACATCCAATTTGTTTGTGTCAGCTGTGAAGATTCCCTCTTGTTTCACAAATGAGTTTTTTAGTTCAGACAAATAAAGACCGTTTGTGAAATGTTCATTTAAAAAGAACAGCATTCCTCTACTCATCACAGTGACAAGTAGAGGAATTAGAAATGAGTAAGAGATTACTTGGTAAAACATCCCAAATTTGTGAAGTCCCCCAAGATACTTCAAATATGTGCTCATTTTAACACCTTTCTTCATTTTCCAGTATCGTTTATTATTCTGTCCACATTTGAACTAGCACATGCAATATTTTCGTTTTTTATTCTTCCTGCTTCTACTACCACTTCCTCATAGGTGACTCTACTGGTAGCTAAGGAGACTCCTGATTTTTGTCCAGCAATATAAAAAAAATCAGAATCAGACTCATCATTTCCTCAGCATTATTAGATTTATGATTTCCTTGGTTTTATGAATATTTCTACTGGGCTTATATCCATTATTGCCTTAGACCTATTATTGCTACAATATTCTTTTTGAAGGAAGACAAATAGAAGGGAATTCAGCAGTGCCCTGTTTGGCCATTCACATAAAGCTTTAATAACTTTTGCAGGTTTTTGCTTAATAATTCCATTAAGGGCATACTTTCTTGGATGCAGGCTGCTTCTAGAAAACAAAGTTAAAGTTTATTACAACATGAAATAAAGATGTACTTTCTGCTGTTATTCAGGGAACATAAAATATTCAGAATTTTTTCCATTCTAAGTTGTAAGGCATTTTGCTAATCTGCTACAATTTTGTAGCAATTTTAAAAGGTCACAGACCTCTTTATAAACTTGATAATACAGTGCACTGCAACCCTTCCACCAACCAATGCAATGCTGTGCTCTCTAAAGTCAAGTGGATCAATGTTCTACAAAACATTTGGGGCTTTCCATAATGAGCACTACTTTTCTTTATCACTTTGATTTTCTTATTTCCTGCTCCATTTTAATGGCACAGCCAGGGAAATATTGTCAATGCAGAATCTCTCTCTAACACTAAATATAAAGGACTTGTCATTTCAGCTAACAGTTGTGCCTTGTTATTTCTGTGCTGAGGGAGTAACAACAACTTCTCCATATGGCCAAAGAAGCTCTTTAACAGAGATTTCCTAAGAAGAGAGCATTGTCTATTGTCTTTCTTACTGGGATTGCATTGCCTGAGAGTTTTGTTTTGCCTTCTGGTTTCATGCCAAGAACTTTAAAGCCAGAGTGAAATATCACAAAGCAAAAACCAAAAAAAAAGTGTATCTATCATACCTTGCACTGTAAAATAGAGGTATTTTGAATAAATATTAGGGTATTATAAAATACAACACAAAGCACAATGTCCTTGCAGCATGTGCTGTGCACACACAGAGTTCCTCTGAAACTGTGACTGCAAATGCTGCCTGAGCTGGTACCAGGCCACACAGCAGCCAGAGCTGCAGCTTGCTCACCAGCAATTCTTTAGGTAGATAAAAAGAGAGACTTTCTAGAAGGTAGGGCTGCCTCCTTGCAAACCTGTCAGGCCTCTGATCTGTCAGGAATTCCCCTGTAGCTCATATAGCTATGGTAGTATGGGGCAATCAATTCCCAGTCACCACCAAGATATTGCACAGCTGCCCCTCGTCTGCTGCAAGGCTGGGTTTATCCAGGTCTTCTGAAAGAGAGGGAACAGGTAAGACAGAAACTGGGGCCCCTTAAAAAAAGACACTTTGAGAAGGATTATGGGCCTGGTGGTGAAAACTTAAGGGCACTTCCTGGTCTGAGCCTTGCACCTGCTGAGAACAGGAATGACAGCAAGAGCAGCCCTTGGAGATCCCACTGATCCTGCTTTCCTAAACCAGCACTTTAACTTGCCAGCCCTACTCGAGTCATTAACACTGTCTGAACAAGAAAAATGTTAATTGAAACAATTCGGTTCCATTATGGATCTTTCTTTGTCTATTATTTATTTGATTCAATTCAGAATTTTTTCTGCATTATTTAAAGGGCACCTGTCTTCAGCTTAAGAGTGACTAATGCAGCAAGACAACTGAAGAACAACCTGAAATTATTTGAAAATGAATGAAAGCTGTTATATTTAATAGAAATCATTTTGTTTCTGAACTGGTATGTATATGTCACTACCTAATTGGTTAATATTTGCAGTAAATCATCTTGCACCTGGTAGCTGTGGTGATGTGTTGGGACTCTTCTTTTCCAGACCTTCAATGAAAAAGGGAAAGATGGTCACAGTTGCAGTAACATAGAGTCAGTGTTAGATGGGGAAGGAGAGACACAAACACTTCTGGTACAGATGGGTGGAACCAACAGAGTCATCAGGAGAGATGGCAGCTTCTGCCTGCCAGTGCTCCTAACTTCCATGGGTTTCAGGAGTCAAGAGTTGAGAAGTATTCATTAAACTTCCCTGGGAATCACTTAATTAGGGGAGCTTTAAATAAGTTAAATCATGAGCAACTGAGTGCAAGCGATGAATCAAACACCAAGTCAGACACACAGCTGAGGAAATTACTGGGACGGCAAACACATGATAGGCCTTTGCAAAAAACAAAACAAAACCTATGGGTAAGAAAAGCCTCTGTGAAAAAATCCTTAAGGTTTCTGCAAATAGAGCTGAGAGTAGCTTAATATGAAAACCTGCCTGGGGTATGGACAACCCAAAGCAAGGCTGTTGCCACACAGCTGCTCCCCACAGATAATTTTCCAAGGTCCAGGAAGGATCGTAAGGCTTGGTTTGTTGGCAAGAAATGGGTTTGTAGGCTATGTTAATGTAAATTAATATAAATTATAAATTAATTTGTGGGCACTTCTCTGAAATAGCAGAAGGAAATTCAGTGGCTGTATTTCATCAACATAAAATTACTTAACCTTATTAACCAGCAGATAAGAGAGGCAATGAGCCACATAAAAAAAAAAATAAGTTTAGGGATGACATGCTTTAGCAGTCAAACATCCTGCTAATTGAAAGAAAAAACATGGTTCACACAGAAAGAGCAAACTCACCTACATCAGTGGCATGAAAGCAAGAATGTGAGGGAATTCACATACCTCCTGCCTGACATTTTGCTTACTGCCAAATTCTTAGTGCCACAGAAGGTAATGACATTTTAAAATACCTCAAATTCAACAACAAAGCTGAAAGCAAATGCTACGCAGCAACTTCTAGAAGTAGCTGAATGAGATGTTTTGTGGGTGATGTGGGAATTCTGTCCCTCTGGACCTGTTTATTAATCTGAAATAGAAATTGCAGAACTGAATGAATGCTACAGAAATAAGTTCCTGATCAAGGTGGATATAAAAGACTGCCATTTCCTTCAGTAGCCTTGCCATGAGGTGCTAAATGAATTTTCTCTAGCTGCCTGTTTCTGTGTTTATCTGCCCCAAATATTCTAGCTATTCTAGGACTGAGAAATGAAGTTAGTACTGAAAAAACGTGAGCTTTGAGTCTATGCTTTTACAGGCTCTAGAGGAACTAAACTTTTATGCTAAAAGTCATATTTCTTTTAATTAAGAACAGGGGAGAGAAAGATTGAGATATTGTTGAAAATCTCCAGATTTTAGTTTGTCCAGTATGACTCACAATAAATTTCCATGGTTAGAGCAAGTTTACATGTTGATACTGACACTTCTGGCCCACCAGGTCAGTCATTTCCAATTTAAAACCTTGCTGAAAGTATTGCTGCAGCAGAAAAACAATTTATCACATCATGATTATGAACTTGAAGAAAAATATGTGTCATGCTATTCACTCATGAAAAGGGGAGATTTAGAAAATAAAGATTAGTAAGAAAAATTAAGAGATCCTGGAAGTTGGTATTTCATTGCTTTTCTTCAACCAACCCACATGGTGGTGGAAGGTCATTTTGAGTGTTACACATTCTTCCACTGATTGTAGGGCTTCACAAACTCCTAGGGTAACACACAGTCAGCAGATGCATCTCTGCCTTCCAGAGCAGGGATAGCATTTGTCTCTGTGGGAAATATGTTCCCAAATGCAAACAGCAATTTTCTTAGCTGGTAAGAAAAAGCAGGTTAACATTTCCACTCTCATCTTACTGTGTAGTTGAGGGATGGATGAAGTTCTGATCTGTGTTTGCATTTGCAGCCTAGTTAATTTCTATAGTAAAAAGCTCATGTGCACTATTACATAATTACAGAGGCCAACAGTTTGTGGAAGAGTAGTAAATGTAGAAATAATATAACTTAAATACACAGCAAATGCTTCAGCACCACTCACCAGCCACTTTGACGTGGAGTCACATTCATTTGAGTGATGTTCATGCAAGATAACATTGCACTTGGTCACTTTGTCAAAAAATAAATATTATTTTATGGTGTCCTAATACCTTATTGGCAACATCATAACTTACTTAATTGGAGTCCTGGAAATAATTTTGCCATGAGTGCATTGGGAAGAACACAAGGCTCATGAAGAAGATAAGGGTCCATGTTAGATGAGCATGCAGAGAATTCCCAATCAATGCTGGAAAAAACCCAAAGACAAGATCATAAGGTTTCATTAAAAGAATTGCTCTAAGACATTCTGTGCCAATTCTTACCATAGATTATATCAACATAAATAGGAGAAATATATAGCAGCTATAAACAATTTTGCACCGAATTTGGTGTAAATAATATCTTAATCTAATAACATCACCTAACAAGTTTTTATTATAGTATGCAAAATATCCTAAGGTATCAGTACTAGAATCTCACAATCCTCCTCTCTTATGATGGCCTTGATGTTCTCCCTGTCACATTTGCCAGTTTGCCTGCTGGGAATATTTTTGCTGTCTAAGTTTTATGTCTAAGTCTTTCTACACTTGATACCATTTTACAGTTACATTTACTAATTGTTCCAGAACTGACCTATGAAAAACAAATGCTGTTTCAATGAGCCACATATTAGTTCAAACGATCAGGTAGCAGCAGACTCACCTCTACCATTTCAAGTCCCTGATTTCTGTATTTCAAGCCTATTTTTATCAGCACTAATACTTATGATCAAAAAGACAGCCAGGCTCCAAGTCAGGATTTTTAAACCTGACTCAAAGTCAGGTTTTTTAAAAAGAGCAGGTCCCTACAGAAGTGTTTGAAGTCATTCACTATATATTTACATCACAATGTAAAATACCCCTCATGCAAATGACAGACCATGACCATGTTGGACATAAAAAGCCTATTCTTCAAACACCTTATTAGAAGTGAATTTCTAGGTCGACCTTCTTGGAAAAGGTTACTATTGCTAACAAAAGACAGGCTTCAGGAGGCTTTTGTTTACCTCTTGGAGCTAAACCTATCCACAGCTGTGGAGAGCCAGGACTACAGCACTTTACTACTGTCATGAGGAAAGAGTTCTGCTTCCTTGTTTCCTGTACCTACCCCTCCTTCCCAGGAAATTATGCCTTATATACATAAACACTTTGTTGTTGTTTTTGCAGCTTTCCTCTTCTCTGCAGATCTTTTTACCTAAACTGTGATCCTATTTGAGATATGAGTTATCTTTGGCATCATATCCAAGCCCCCAAGCCATCATTTTCATTCTGAATGCAATCACTAAAAAGAAATATAATCAATCATGTTCAGTAGCAAGTTTATTTTAAAAAATCAAAACAAACCAGTACATAATTTTACATGTCATCAAGCTCTGCTCACCACTTTCCAAAATCTCTGCTATGTAAAGTCTTCCCTGAGAACATTTGTGCACTCAGTAACAGCACAGTAAGATGCTCCAGGGAAAACAGCCTCTGGAGCTCCAAGGAAATAACTGCTGAAGGAAGAAGGCGTTGATGGATGGGGCTTTTCTCTCATGTTTCAATTACCCAGAGAATTGGAACAGGCCTAGATTAACCTGCACACCTATAATAACACTGCAGCTAATGATCCAAGCCCAGGGAGATGGCAAATTCAATGCTTCATTGACTTAAGCACTCACAGCAGCAGCTTCCTATTCTGCAGAAGAGGAATAAAGTCCTGCATAGTCCCTCCCCCTCCCCTGGCTCTCTCTGATCCTGTCTCATAAAATAAGTTGTTGCTTTGTAGAAACTTTAGTGCAACAGTGAAGGCACCTGAAAAGAACCTTGACAGTGAGGTCTGTGGAGACTCCCTCTCTCTGATAATTGCCACAGTGCAGTGTGTGCTAGAAGAGGATTTTCCAGACCCCAGGGAATGATGCTGAGCATTGTTCATTGCCCTCCCTCCCCCAGCCTATGGTGCAGGCACTGCTGACTGCATCCCTTTGCACACCAGGATCAAAGGAAGGATTACCCTTGTTCACACTCACCTTGAAGTAATGAAGATAAAAACATTAAATAGGAGGTTAATTTAACACTGGAAGCAAAACCTGCAAAAAAAATTGATGTTCCACATTCAATGAAATTTTGTCATCACTGGAAGTCTCAGAAAAGACATGAAGAGTCAATGATTCTGCACTACTGTGAGACTGCTGGAAGCAATGAATGACAGTGCAAAAGAAATCTTATGCCAACTAACACAGGAATAAAAAGGTATCACAGAGCATGCACGCAAATATATTTTAATCTTGCAATGTTTCATCTAGGAGAAAAGCAGTGGGGAGTATAATCTACAAAATAAAAGCAGAAAAATTATTATAATAAAAAGCCAACCAGGAAAAATTTAGCTTCTGAAATGTCTTCTCTTTCACTTTGGTAAGAGCTTTCTCCTGATGAACAGGTCCCACAGAATGGAGTGTGACTATTTTAAGTACCTTCAGTGTTAGGAGTTGGAACTTGTGACATTTTGGGAGGGGATGGGGGGGAAAGGGAAAGAGAATGTAACTGAGTTGGAGGTGCACATGGCATCTGCCTGTACATTATTCATTAGCAGTTGCTTGCCTGTCTTTGGGCTGAAGTGATCTCAAGTGGATGCTAACTCTACACCTGCAATTACCTTTCCTCAGGAAGATCTGGTAAATCATGTCCCACCTCCCCTCTAACCATGCCTGGATTTCCCAAGTACCCAGGCACCTGGTAAAAACAGCATGACCATGTTGGACATAGGGACAAGCATGTCCCTCAGAAATACCCCGATCATGCCTCCACTTTCCACAGCAGAATAACACCTCTCCCATCACCTGCATAACTTCACCATGGTACCTACTGCTGGTCCTTGCTCAAACCATCATATAAGTGCTTCTGCTCAGCCAGGCTGCCCTTAGAAATCTACATGAATCAGTTGCCATTGACTATTCTAGTTCTCTCACCTTTTATACCTTACTCTTCTCCCACCAAAATTTTGTTCCAAATGAAATGCAGCCACTTTCCTGCAGGGAGTGACCTCAAAGGACAGGAGTAACTCATGGAGCAGAACTGCACCATTAGTAGTTTCCTGGGTGGACAAGTCATTGAGGCAAAGAGTGGCTGCAGTTCCTGTTACAGCTTTTCTAACCACCTTTGTGAAGTGCTTTGCACTCAAGAAGCACTGGATAAAATATGTGTCATAGCTATTATTTTCAGTTAACTCCCTGAGGCTGAGTCCAAATGTGGCCCTAAGCTCAGCAGCCACGACTTTATACCCTCAGCATGTCTTCAGTTGCTTATCCTCACCTTAATACACATCAGAGATCCCACCTGCAGATTTCCATTCCCACATTAGACAGCTTCTATGAACGTAGGACTCAAGGTAGGAAGGAACAGCAGCACATGAGATATGCAGTACATCATTGGCACAGACACAGATCTGCATAACAAAGAGCTTTGTGCCTCTTATGAAAAGGGAATTATATGAAGCTCACACAATTTTACCATCCCAGCTCTAAAATGTCTTTTAAAGCCTACATGTCAGTTTGGATAAATGACTTTGGAGAAGTAGGAATCTTGTGAGTCTCAGCACTTCTTTCTGGGGGTGGCAGGCTGTGAGACACTGCTATGCTACAACAAAGTAAAGAACGTGCACTTCTTCACAGCTATGAAAAGGAAAATACATTGCGTTCAGATGTGATTTTCCTACAAGATTAGCAAATTTACTTATTAGATAATGGGACACTTCAGTGTGCATTTCAATTGGATAAAAATCTAATATTGGTGAGAGTAAGGTAGAAAGCATTTATTGCAAAAGAATTTTGAAAAGGAGAATTTAGGAATTGTCAGACCATTAGTCAATCTTTTCCAGCATCACTGTTCTGAAAGAAACTCATTTCAGAGCCTTCAGGTTAAATACTAGAATATACCTACAGCATGATGTACCTAGATGTTACACCCTGATGATACACCTAATATTATCCCTCCCAATGTCCTTGGAGCAGTTTTCTGATTAAAGCCACTTCACCCTCTCAAGTATATATTTACTCAAAAAATGGCGTTCCATGGCTTCTATCTTATTTATCCATACCCCAGAGCATGCTCACCAGCATATCTACTTGGCAGCTGTATGTACATTTCAAAATTAATATCAGAAAAATAAATAGCTGAGGCAGGAAAATGTGCTGGCAAAACTAAGTAAGAAGAATTAAGAACTGACAGGACATTGTGACAGACTTTAAATTTTGCTATAATATATTTTATAGTACAAAAACCACCTAGATTTAAATCCAAGAAGACAATGGTGACTTAATCTGTTTAGCTACCTGACCTAAGTATCAAAGTCAATAATTTTAAGGCTAAAGAAAAGACTTTTACTTACATAAATTGTTCTAGGACCCACTTCATTCACTGGTTAAAATAAACAAAGATAAGCAAATAAAAAATATACTTTATTTCTTGCTTGAAATCCAGGTTTCAGCCTGGATCTTGCTATACTTTTATCTGCAAGACTGAAGAACTACCTACAACTGGAGCACTGCTTATGCTAATTAAGGCTTTAGCCCAATGGATAAAATGAGAAGTCTGAACTTCTGTGTCCTTTTGCAGTCAGCTATTGTGAATCATTATATAGAATCTTAAAATCATAGAATATTCTGAGTTGGAAGGAACCCACAAAGATCATCGAAATCCAACTCCTGGCCCTGCTCAGGACACCCCAAGAGTCACACCCTGTGCCTGAGAGCATTGTCCTGGACTCTGCCAGGCTTGGTGCAGTGACCACTGCCCTGAGGAGCTGTTCCAGTGCCCAACCACCATTAGATAAATGAAAGGTGATTTCTGAAGATCATTATTGAGAAGTTCTCTAAGTAAGCAGCAGCTGCTCCTTCCATCACTATTCCTGTACCGTGGGTAGTGTATCACACACACTTCACAGTTCACAGATGTGGCTGTGGCTGCAGAGACCTTTTCTGTCCCACTCCCAATAAAGCTGGCTCTAACCTGTCTCCTAACTGAGGCTGCTGGGCCCTTGGTCCCTGATAAACTGCTGAGACACCACTACAGCAAAATCCTTGCTAGACAAGGGTATGATATAATCATACCAAACATGTCAAGCACATTAACCCAAAGTTCAGAAGTACCTGGAAAAAAGGCCCAGGAATGTCAGTCTGTGTCATCTCTGTGCATAAAACACATCGCAGGAAAGGGGCATCCTTTTGATTTCTTAGCAGCCATGGAGCCATGCATCACACCACTTCTTCAAGCTTATACACAAAGCACACCTTTATTGAAAATGTACATCAGTGTGCCACATTAGACCCTGATTCACCCCTCTCTGACATCAACAGAAAGAGTGGTTTGGGTTCAAAAGATTGCATAATAGTTTTCAGGTTTGTGCACTTTGACGTGGAGTCACATTTGAGTGATGTTCATCCAAGGTAACATTGCACTTGGTCACTTTGTCAAAAAATAAAATCTGGAATGAGAACCTCCGTGAGGAACTGAAAGCCATACCAAATGTAAGCTGTCTATAATATGAAGTAAAATTCTGAAGCCACATAACAAAAACATTGTTAAACCATTTAAAGATGGCTTTTCCTTTCAGCAATATTTCCATTCCTTTCAAAACTGTTCAGGTGGAAATAAATGGAACTTTTTTAAAGTGATTTTTCTATCTAATTTTAAAAGTCCAGCAAAATTTCTAGATGTAAAAAATTTACTTTGAAATAACTTTTGGAACATACTGTTTTTCAAATAGGCAACTTCCCTGATACTTGTGTATGCAGTGTTTCTCACACATCAGGCTCTGCCCTGAACTGGATTACTGAGCACTGTTACAGAACAAGCAATAAATAAGAACAGCAGCTTACTTCCCATATCTCTGTACACGTTTTCACTTTGGATACCTAACTATATAAATCATGGTTTTATGGTTCTTGTAGAGAGAGGATTAACTGGAAAATTGAAATCCTATTCTGGGCACTAAAACACTCACGCATTTTCTTTTGGTGTCTGAGCCCCTTCTGGGAACTGATGCAATCTCATTACAATTCCACAAAGCTTTAGAGATTTTATAAAGCATCAAAATTGCTGTTAAGTGATCCAGCACTTCCTTGTATTTCACACCATTTGTGACACATCACACAGTACCTGGTCCTGAGAGGAGAGGTTCAGAGAGGAGAGGTTCAGAGAGGTTNGAGGAGAGGAGAGGAGAGGAGAGGAGAGGAGAGGAGAGTGTTTGTGCCATAGGCTTGTACAAAAATTTTGCATCTTCCTTAGAGGGAAAAATTTTGTTACATCTCTTCAGGGGATCAGAGCTGAAACTGCAGTGATCAATGTCACAATCAGAACAAACGTGTGAGTCTGTCACACCTCAGGCACAGAGAAAGGTCTTTTAGATCAGAATAAAGTTAAATGTCCAATTAAATTTCTCCATATATAACAGAATATCTATCTCATACAATAAAGCAATTAACAGGGCAGCAGTGCCAACTCTATGAAAATAATTTCTTGAATCAACCACCATTTTCTGCCCTGACACTTCCACTATTGACCAGAATCTCGTGAGTCTCTCAATTGCTCTAACTCAAAACAGGAATGAGAAAATTTTACCTTGTTGTATACACAATAGTTTTATTTTCAGAACACTGTTGGTTCTAGAATAATGGTTTTGAACTCTTGCGAGAAAGCACAACATCTCAAAGTTTGGATATGATAAATCAAAATATTTCCCTGTTTAAGTTTGTCCTTGACAGTTGCCATTTGTTCAGTGCATTTGGGATAACGAATATTGTGCTGATATAGAATTTTGTACTATTTTCTCTGAAATTCCAACATCATTGAAGTTTTCTCAGTTCCAGTGCTTGTTTCCAGGACAGTTTATCATGGATGAAGTTCCTGGAATGAAGTGCCCATCTCCTGATGTCAATGAGGAAGTTGTTGCTGTCTTCAACAAACCCAGGATTTCATTTTTATCTCCTTGGAAGAAGAAATATTGGTTACACCTGGCAAAAATTCAGTGCACTGGTATGACTTTAGAAAACAAGGTGGCATTGGGTGACATTAGAAATCCACATGGCCTAATATTCTCCACAAAACACTAGTACCAAATTTCAGTACAAGAATGCTTTATCCTGATTTCCTGTCTGGAAACATTGTCCTCTTCAGGAGATTCCTGGGCTGTATGTTCATCTCTGTATATTTAGCTCTTTTCCATGAAACTGTCCAGTTTCTCTCTCTGAGTCCGTGATAATTTCCCTTGAACCCAGCAGCCACAATGTCCTGGACAAGGACACTCACAAGTCTACAATCAAACATGCAGTGTACTCCTTCCTCCTGTCTGAACTGTGGCTCCTTTTATTTTCATTCAATACTCCTACTTCTTTATTTATATAAAGAGACAGAGAGAAGTCCCTGTCTTTTTCTCCACACTTGCTGTTATTTTATGGCTCTCACCCCAAGGGTCACTTCCAGCCAGAAGATCCATCAGTTGCACAACTCTTCTTGTACAGAAGCTGTTTCACTTTTTTGATCCCAGTTTGCTTTCCCTGAACCTGACCATGCCAAACCCCAACCTTCCCACCAAGTGGTGACACCAATTTGGGGTCCATTAGGGGAGGTTCACACAACTTTTTCCTACACTCATCAACTCACCTACCCTGAATTCTATCTGACATTCTGTTGCCTGATCATTCAGACCTGTTCCTTCCACCGTGCCTCCCAGACAGATGTCACTTTTACTACCATGAATAACTTGCTACTACTTTGTAGTGTTCATGTCCTTGTACAGATGACATGAAAAAGAATCCCCAGATGCATGTGGAAATGCATCAAGGTCAAAGTCTGCTTTGCCTATGAGTTTTAATATACTGAGAACATCAAAAAGCAAGATTTCACCCAGTAATTCCATACACTTGACTTTGTTTCCCTACTTCCACCATATAGGCAAACATCATTAAAAATGCCAGGGAGGAGTGTTGTACAAAATGTATGAAACAAGAAAACATGGAAGGACTGGGCTGACTGTGCACAGAGAAGACAAGAGTGAGAAAACTTAATGGTCTTCCAGCTTGTCAAAGATTGGAACAAAAATGAAGGCAGCAAACCATCATTCATGTCCACTGAGGATGGGACAGAGAGTAATGAGCACAAATTCCTGCAAAGGAGAAAATGTTTAATTATCCAGGATAATTAAAAATCTAAAAAGACTCAGGAAAACTGAGCTTGACACTACTGAGGGTCCTTTAAAGAAAGCTCAAGTATCTGCTAGGAAATATTGCTGCTGTATTTTTCATCTCAGCTTAGGGCAGCGGATGGAATGGGGTCAGGTAAGCAGGTTTGTCTGAACTAATCATCTTGACAGTGAGGAAATATGACAGAAACATTCAAATTTCCAAGCTTAAGAGAAGGATTTAGGCCACCTGTGAACATGATCTGGTTTTCAGAAGGGCTGAACTTCTTCAACTCTTACTAGAGACAAACAACATGTAAGTACTCAAAGTTTTTGACATGCTGGACATTTCTCTTGCTTTGAGGGCTACCTAAACCAGACTCTACCTTCAGCTACACAGGAATTAACCATTTCTTCACTATAATGTTCAAATAGGCAATCCATTTTGCCTGTGAGATGGAAACATAGGAATATTTCATCTTTTGGCTTATGTGGTGTTTGGGGCTAAGGAAGGAGTGTTTCACACACCTTAACTTCTGAGTTAGAAGGGGCTTGTGGTGACTCTGTTTTGTAGAGGTGATTTTGTTACTTTTCTCATTCTGCTTGAACTCTATGGCTTGAAGACCCTTGAGAAGAGAAGGTAGTCTTCTTTTCTGTTGATCAGTAACTTCTGTGGTGTGGGGAAGCAGACAGAAAGGATATCTCTGCCTATGTGGGTGCATGACATAAGTGATAGCAAATGGAAAACACACAGATCATGATGAATGCTAACTAAACAAGGACTGAAAACCTCTGTACCTCTCAAGCACTTGTCAGTACAAAGACAGGAAAATGATTTATGTTTTGAATATCCCAGACAAATGCAGACACTCAGCCTGGATATCCGTATGCTTATGTGATAATGATGAGTAAAAAAATAGCCGTAAATTTTAGACATTGCCATAAGCAAAATACAGCAGAGTATCTCTGCATTATGCACAGGATACCACAAGATGCACAGGGCTCCTCTCAGAGATTGGGATTCAGTGCAAGGAAGCAAATAGAGGGGAATTGTAATACCTGCATTTGAACACCTACAGTTTCAGTGGTGAGGTAGATCTTTTAGATGAGAAGTTCAGATGAGAAAGAGGTGGGAAAAAAGTGCAGTCAGAAGCAGAGTCAAATACTCAGACCATGCAAACTGGAACAATGCCACTGAAGTCAATCAAGCTCTGACAACTGCAAAAGCCAAAGTGCTACTCTAGAATATTGTCTGAGCACAATCGTTATGTATTGGGCTGTCTCCCTTTATCAAAGCAGAAATTGCTCACAGATGCAGAAAATTTATTACCTCTGAAACAAACACACTTCCATCAGCTTTGAGAAGACTTTGGACAAGTGCATGTTCTAAAACTGAGAGTATCCAGCAGGCTGTTTCTGAATCAGTACTTTTTTGTGGTAAATTAAAACTTCTGACAGGTATTAATGAAAGTCTGCAATGTTCCTCTGCTTCAGCAAGCAAGCTGGATGGTCCAAGAGCTGTGAAGCAATTAAAGCATGTGAAATGAAACCTGTCTTCCAGTTCATCTATCAGTTACTGAAGCAGCATAAAAAAGGCCTAAGCTCCTGAAAATGAACATGCCATAGCTACAGTTGTGCAAATGAAAGTCTTCCTTTTGGGAAAGACAGGTTAATCCTTCAGTTGACTTCAACCATTAAACTGAAAAGCTATCTTGAATTTTTTTTCCCTTCACTAAAGCTGGAAGTTGTGAATCTGATGTCCCTGACAAGATTTTAATCACTCTCATAAATGGAATTGTGTTGACATAAAATGTTCAGATTTCTGCAAAACATTTCACTCAATGCCATTCAAAAGTCTGATATCAAAATTTTGGCACAACCTACAAATTATTGGTGTCTTTATCAAAGTTATTAAAAACATCCAAATTATGGTTAATGAAGTCACCAATAGATAAGGATGTTTGCAAATGGAGAAAAAAGGGGAAAAAAATCCTGGATTATGTTATTGCACATTGTTACAAAATGTTACAAGTGAAAAACTGGAATTAAGTTTGCAAGTGGAAGAATTTTAGCAGACACTAAGCCAAAGCAATTAACAATTATAAACAATTAGTTCCTTATTGATGCAGAAATGGCTTTTATTTAATGACAAGGAAAAGGTGCTCCTCCTCTGAAAGACCAGAAAGGACCTTTGGGAAATCAACTTCTAATTTCTGCATAAGGCAGGCTGACAACATTGTCTGGTTTCAATCATGACTGACACCAGGTGCTTTAGAAAAACTGCATTCTCTTACAAATGCCAGTGATCACTCCATCAAACACTTCATAAACTGCTCTGTTGAACAGTTGTCCTCATTCATTTTAGTAAAAAACAATCACATACTCACTCAAAATGCAGCAATGATCCTCATATCTGGCCTAAATGGAATTGCATCCAAACCTCCAGCCTCCAGCCTGGCACTGTTATTTGCCTGCTCGAGAGGGGAGCCCTGGATCAGTCAGGGGTGTGGAGTAGAGGTAGGGAATGAGCACAAGGCTGTGCAGAGCAGCCTCTCTGACTTTCAGAACAGGAGACCCTTGCTCTCTTGCTGCCTTCTGCAAGGCAAAATTACTGGGAAGGGATGAATCCCGTGCTGTGGAACTACATCACTTTGAGAGGACAGAATCACATTACGGGAAAAAATCCTTCACTTTACCTTCCCCTCGTGCCAGAACCCAGCACACGTGGCCAGCAAGTACAGAGCTCTCGTGGTAATAAATGGTTTTGACACTTACACAGGCATGCTTTTTTCATTGCTTGTTACACAGGCAGAAGAACTAAAGGACTGAGGATATGAGAGTCAAAATATAAGCTTGCTCTTAATACAGGAACATGTGCCAATACAGTATAAGCTTTTTTACTGCTCTAAATGATATGAATAGCTCCTCTAAAAGCATTGTGTAATCCAATAGAATCCTAAATCTATACACTCATCTCAGAGAAGAAATGTACTGTTGTAAGACATCCTTTTAGGACAAGGAAATAACAAATATCTGATAATTAAATACATTAACAGCATAGAAATGCTCACTGAGAACTTATTGACTAAGCCTCAAGATGGCAAAAGCACCATACAAAAGTGACAGGCTCAAAAGCCTGGAAGAAAGAGCAAACACAGTTATGCTAATAACTATTGACAGGGGTGAAGAATTTTGTATTGAACAGAGATTTTCTAGGTTTTCAACCCAGCTTGTCAGAATTGACAACAATTATATTACTAGACAGCATTATCTCATGAAATGTCTGTTGTTGAGTTTGAACCTCACTCATTTGACTCTTCCCTTCTACATAAAAACAATTTTGGTCTTTGTGATACCAAGTTAGAAGAAATAAATTACATTCTTTTAAACTATCATATTTGCATTGTTATTAATGGACATATGTAAACACTCTGCAGTTTTTAGTTGGCTAAAGCAACCATAAAACAATGTACATGCATGAAAGCATATTACTGAAAATTACATTTAACATTTCAACCATAAAAAAATCCTTGAACTTGATGCAAAAGAGCTATAGTGATCTAATGCACCACCATTCTGAGTTTTCTCTTCTGAAATCTTTAAATATTCTCCAGAGGTCAAAGTCTTTAGCATAAACCATGAGTACACTTGGTTTTACATTGATCTTCAGTAAAGCTATTTATCTACAAGACAGTGCAGCCTTATGAAGAGTTCAAATATTCCAGAGACCTCATCTATTGACTGGTTAAATAGCAATAAAAAATTGTAATGCTTGTTGCCTCTCTGAAATTGTGATGTACTTAGACTTGCATAAGTTGGTTTCCAAAGCTCTTATGAATTTAATAGGTCCTATTTCTGCCAGTTGTAAACTACTGCCTCAGCTGATTTTTGGCACGTTGTTCTGAAATGCTGATAATTTGGCTGGGACAGAATACAATGAATGGTAGAATGGATGAATTACCAGAAAGGCAATTGCTCATAACAGATTAATGGGCATGCCTAATATTTTTGTGAGCTTAATGCCTCCCAATGCATTTCAAAGTGTATTTTTGCCACACATTTTTTTCTCTGAAACCCATTATGGGAGTAGATTCAGCTATGCTGTAGAAACTTCTTTGTAAGAACAGGAGATATTAACACACACACCCAAGTCTTTCCTCAGGGGCCTTGTTTCAGACTTAGAAAGGCAGAGGTGATACAACAACAGAGAGCAAAACGTGTCCCAAAATGTTTGCAGTTGCCCATTTGGTCAGTAGCTCACATGGTTACCAGACACCATCCTGAAACCTTTAAGGCCTTTTGTATGTGTTGCTTCTTACATCTGCCAAATAGCCTTTTTAAAGACCACCTAACAGAGGTCTGACAAGAAGCAGAATGATTTCAGGTACATTCCAGTCAAGAGGTTGAAAATTGTATTTTTGAAGCATCAAAGAAAAAGCAATACATTTACACAGCTCATTTTCAACACACGCAAATCCTCATCAATATCTTGTTCTCAAAGCTGTCCTTATGGCACTTCTTTCTTCTTGAAGAAAGCCTCCCTATATATTTTCATTATATCAGTACGTTTTCTACCCCTCCCCACTAAATTCAGGCAAGTTACATGCTTAGAGAGAAGGGAGCTTTAGGTTGGAGATGTTGTGCTTGATTAAAAAACCACTCTTCTCTCAAAACTGCTGCTGCTACCTCCCTTCAAATCTTAAAAATCCCCAAATTCCATGGCACACAGAGAGCAATCATTTTAGTGTGCTGACCACTGCTGTCATGCCACTTACTAAACAGCCCACTCTGATGTAAATTGAAGAGAACACATAGTCTGCAAGGAGATAAAAAAATTAATTCGCAATAAGCAGAATTGTTTGATGGCTTTCAGTCAAACTCCCTATTCCAGCATTTCCATAACAATCTAAAGTATTCATGCTGGTGCATTTCCCCTGGCAGCACTCAAGTTGAAATAAGGGCATTGAAACATGACACTTTTGTAAAAAAGAAGATTGCTGTAAAGAGGCATTCTCATACACAGGTGGGAGAAGAAATAGGACAGCACTTAGATGTATAACTGGTATACAAGTAGTTGTGAAAGGCTGTGATCAGCTTGGAGGTATTAAAACAATCTTAAAACTGAAGCTTCCAAATCATATTATGCTTGTGCTCATCAGCTGGGAGTCATTTAGGGTGATCTTGGTGGTACTAATCTTTTTGGAGATGTTTGTTGAAAGAAGCAGCTAAGCAAATGTATCCATTTTGAATTTAAAATTGATGAGGGGGACAACTAAACACACCTGCTATTGAAAGCATGTGGAACAAGCACTATGGGATGGAAATTACAGTCAGGATTTAGGGCATCTCAGTGCCTTCCCTGCTTGGAGAGAATAAGATGCTGGGTACATGAGCTGTCCATTGAAATAGCCTTTAGAAAAATGGGCTGTAATTCCCCACATTCTGAGCACTCAACTGATAATATTTATAAAAAGCTTTGAGGTTGTTAAACTACAGAGAAAATGTAAATGCAGCTTAGGGGTTAACTTTCTTTTAGGCTTTCTTTGTGAGGATCCAGAAGTGCCACATAAGTGCTCATGAGTTATTACTCATCAACCCTTATGAAAATAATCCAGGATTAGGCCAGTTTTGAAGATGAGGAAGAGACAAAGGTTAGATTTGGTTTATATTTCACTAATACTGATGTAAAATGAGTTTAACAGGAATACAATGCCCTTCATGTAACCAGGATGGCTCTCTATCAATGTTGTCATGCCAGCCAACATTCAGACAAGATCAAGAGCACAGTGGAAACAATGAAACATTCAGGCCTGGATTTCTCCCCTCTAATTTCAGAAAGAAGGATTCTCAAATTAGCTGGGCAAAATTAGTTACAATTCATTATATAATACATGCAAACAAAAATTTGCTTTTCCTTTGTTTTGTATCTTAGGCTGAAAAATCTGGTTTTATCTACATGAAACCAATCTGCTATGCTCACTAGTCTTGTTTTTTAATTTTACCTGAGCCTGCTTATACTTTCTCTCCTGTTCTGATATTATACAGAAAGGAGCTTGGCTTTTCTAAAAAAAGAAGCCATTTCCTTCTGTACCAGTTTGTGTTAAGACCCCAAATCCACAGCTGAACCAACTCTCTCATCACAAAATATTAAGCTGTAAGATACTGATGTAGGTGAAGGCTGGTATCAGTACACCACTCTATCATTTTGTCTGAAGATGAATAATGCAGGTTTCTTATAGACTGAATATGCCTATCTGGTGACCTGCTTGACCACATAAACAGCACCATTTGCTCTGACAATTCATTAGAACTACAGCTGCAGATTTCTCTAGTCAGGGCTGAAGTAAAAAGCAGACTGCTGCTATCAGGGGTGCACAGCTGTGGGACAGTATCATATCTGAAAACTGAAGGAGAAACAAATTCAGAACTAGTGAAGACCTGGGGATTTCAAAAGCATTGCCCATCATCACTGCTGGAGCTCTTTCTTAGAGAAGTATTATTAGCAAATTGAGTATAAACTGATGCAAATCATTCTACAAAAATACTTGCAAGACATGAACCATCAGATGTGGCTGTAAAATCTGCAATTGCAATTTAGGTTGAAGGGTTCTTTGATTGTAATTAAACTCTAATTCCAACACAGGAAAGGAGAATTGTCATGTTCACCACATGGTATTTAATTTTCAAATGCTGTTCCTTCACCTTTTTCCTCTGGAGGAAAGACTCAGGAGTATAAATTATCAAAAGAGAGCTATAATTTTGGATCTGACAAAAAAAAACATGTGTGACTCAGACACTATGCATCTGTTATCAGAACCCTAAATACATTATTATCTGGTAGATTGAACTTAGAGTTTCTAGAAGAGAAAGCTGCAGTTTCTCCTTTGAATTACATTTTAGGTTTGGTAAATAATCACAGGCACACTTTTTCAGCTTATTACTACAATCAAAGTAAAGCATAAAGCACTTGGCAAGTGGCAGGTGTCTTTTAAAGAATAAAGATGATGTGGGGGTGAGAGCTAAGACCCAGGAATTTCACAATAGGATAGAAAATAGACCTAATCTTCCAGTAAAGCACTGAACACTTGGTGCAAAGTCTGTAATACTGCCTTAAATGTGAGATTCAGAAATCAAGGCAAATTTTCTAAGATAAATAAATAATTGGAGTGTTGACAGGGATGGCAGGATTCTACTTTTTAGAGTTTATAAAGATTCAGTCTTGGAGCTGATGTTAGCTAATGTTTTTAATAATTACATCTACCAAAAGAAAATTACATCAATGAAGTTTCTTGGTGATGCAAAACAAAGAGAATATATGAGTACATCAGATGTGAAGAACAGTGTGACTTAGAGGGAACAAGAAAAACACAAATTTCACACAGAATACAAATTTAAATTCACCAAGTACAAATTTGTGGGCAATGAAAAAATTTGCAAAATTTTCTGAGCTGCAAACAATATAAAAATAAACTGACAGTCTGGAACTAGCTAGGATATGCACTTGGTAGGTACTTGTGGGAGTAAAACCAGTTTTTAATAATCTAGTAATTATTATTGATATAATTTAATAAATTTATGCTCTGAAGCAGCAACAGAGCTTCATACACACTCTGTGATTAGCAGTTTGATCTAGTCTAGTAACAGGAAGTGATAACTTCAGCATTTATAGTCACAGTTCATATCTATTTTTTGACTTATTTTCTTTGGAAATAAGACAGATAATATCACCTGTCTTCCCTAGTGAACTGTAGCACTATTGGTCATTTTTCTGTCCAAGAAGAAAGAAGAGTTGACATTTCAAAGATAATTATGCTCTTACTGTCATCACAAAGAAATAGATGGCCAAAAAGAGAAGAGAGTTTCTTGAAGACCTCACACAGAAAATCTGCAAGGCAGAAAGACCTCATAAAATCCCCAGCTGTAGGAAAAGCTTTATGCAGCACTTGCTACCAAAGGACCTCAGACTCCAGTCCTGGAGGAAAATCACTCATTTTGCAAAAGATATGGTCAATATGTTAAAACACAAGGAGACCTGCAAAATCAGTCATGCAAAATTGCCACCAAGAGGTGTGTGCCGGTGCTTGTTCCTGATGAAATGGATGGACTTGTGAAGCATTTGGCTGTGTGAAATATTTAGGAAATTATGATTTGATCCTTACTTGGAAGAGGGCATCTCAATGTTTTAGTGCCTTCCAGGGAAACAGTAACAGCAGACTGAGAAATGTGTGTCATATATCATGTTCACTGTTGTGCCTATTCATATTCTGTGTGATTACGTGCTTTGCATGCTGCCTTCTCCTAAACACTGAAAGCTAGAGACCTGGCTGGGGCTCTTCTTTTCTTCCCACATGGCCCTGGAAACAAAAGATGGCAGGCAGGGTAGGAGAATGCCTAAATTTTCTGTTATCTAATCTAATATTTGCATTGTTGACTTACCGTGTTTGTATAAGGACCTCAAAGCTACTGTAAATCACATGATGCTGTGGGATTTATATTTAATTATTTTTATTTGTAAATGGTACAAAGCTAAGAAAAAGGGTTTTGTTATTGTGTATGTATATTCTGATATCCATATACAGAGGAAACAGTTAAAGAAACAGTTTAATGTATATCTTAATTTTGTAAGTGAAAAGGATGGACAGGAAGGGTCAGTATCAGCTTTTACAGCCCAGGGAATACCAAAAATAATGAGCCAAGTTAATACCTGAGCACTTTCTAAGTATCCAAACAGCCTTCAAAGTCACAGGAGAAGGGAGTACCCAAACCAAAGACTGGGGTTACCAGTTAGCTTTTTAGTAAAGCTAAACCCAGCCACAGGAGGATGCAACCTCTGTTATCACTGGTCTGACTGGCAGAGTACCCACTCCCTATCAGAGCATCAGAGTATATGGAATTTGCCTTACTTCCCTACTCCTGCATGAAAGTACTTTTAACAAACAGCTCACTTAAAATTTCTTCAGAGGGGCTTAACATTTCTTTAGAGGCAGGACTGGGACACAGGCAAATGTCCCTATGTTTGCTGCCCCCAGCAGCATACAGATATCCAGTAGGTGTTTATCAGATTCCACTGTGCAATGCATTCCTCGTAAGAATTAGTTTCCACCAAAAATTTTTGGCTGGCCAAAGAAACAAACTCCTTCATTCTGATGTGATAAACTCCCCTTTTTTTTTTTGTTCCAGTTGCTTCCCTGTTCAGCACAAATGCAATGAACAGGCACCAGGCTGCCAAAAACCCTTCATCACCCTGAGTCCTATCTCTCAAGGCCCTCGGTACCAGTCACCCTGGGATTAACGATTAGCCCACAACAAAGTAGCTGAACTTTAATTCTCTTGCTCATGTGAATAAAGCCCCTGAGTCCATGATTAAATCAACCTGTTTTTTCAGACACTCAGGAGCTCTGAAGCATGTTTTATAACCAGCTAAGCAAACTACACAAAGCTTTAATTTTCAGTTAAAGCCTCTGCAATGTGGAGTTTCTTTTCCATGGGGGAGACTGAACTGCTCACTATCCCATCTTTACTTGCCAGTGTCAATATTTCCTTCAGTTTAGAAACAACTGCAGCTCTAACAAATTGCACAAACCTGCTGAACATCCCATGTGTGACTCCAAGGGTAGAGATAATTAAACATTTCCTTTTTCTATAATAAAAAAAAATCTACTTAAAAAGATAATTCTGATGTTTCAAACACACTGAGAGATTTTTCTGTGTTTTGGATAGATGCATGCTCAGGCACATTCTTGCAAATTACATCATTTGATGTGTCTCTGTACTCTATAGGGGTCTGCACAAACTGATAAACCATAAAGACAAAGCTGAAACTTGAAATACATGCAGTTATTTGTCTGTGGCTATAAACATCTTCCACAGTGAATATTTTTCTGCTTAAGATGATCCAAAAGTTCATTAATCGTGAAAACCACATCTGCACTTCTTTAAATGTTATCCTTTTAACTAGAGAATTAAGCAACAACACCTGCTCTCAGGTACATTTGTAAAATGAAGCAGGCAGAAACTGCTACATTCACAACACAAAATAAGAGGATTTTTCCAGCCATTAAACTGTATTCTTGGTTTCTGTTCTTTGCATTAATATCTGTGGTTCCTTAATGTTATGTTTAACTGTAAATTATTATGTTATAGTGTAAATCTCTACAAAAGGCAAATCTTTCTAGGAGGTAAGTGCAACAAGAGAGTTCAAACAATGAATTGCCTTTATAAGCCTGTACATAATTCAGCACTTTGTAATTTAGGGTTTTTTGCTTACAGGAAACACATAAAGTGTCTTTCTGTGTACCTGCTTCTGCATGGTCCTAAACTAATTGGGCAATGTCTCACAAATTGCATAATTGGCTGAACATTCCTAGCCTTCTGATTTTAATCAGGAACACATGGTGCATATCAATAGTCTACTTCATTACGCCTCAAGAAGATCCAGGCTACTGTCCATTTTCAATTAAATTGTATTTTAAAAGAACAGCAACTTGACCTTTTGGAATACCACATAATAGGTTTAAAAACTTAAGCAGCTTTGGTTTGTTTCCCCTGGAATAGCTAACAAACAACTAGAAATAAGCACCCCTTGCTGCAGTATGTCACCAAGGATCAGCCTTTGACACAGCTTTGGATCCACTGGCTATGTCTTGTGATGAGAGAAACACCTGAGAAAAATCAATTGCAAAAGACTTGTGTGTCTCTGCATCCTTGGAGCTTCTTGTTAGCATTTGTTTATTGAACATAAAGAAGACACACAAAAAAAAGAGTGTGTGTGATCAAACAGCACAACACGGAGAGGGCTCCAATCCCAAAAGCTCACCCTTTTAACCAACAACAGTATGCAAGAGAAAAATTGTGAAAGGCCTTTTTAAAGGTAAAGAGCAGATCACTGCCAGAGCTGGCAACAGAACACGCACCTTTTAAGTGGTCAATTCCATTTATTTCTCCTTAATTCCAACTCTGATTGAAATATCTGCTGTTTCAAGACTCTCATGACATCCCTAAAAAATCATAAAACAGCCAAGAAGATTTTACCATCAGCATCATATTCCTCTACTTTAGATTACAGGGATTCTTTATGTTTGCCTGTGGTGACAGCAGTTGTCAGCCAGTACAGTTCTGTGCATGGTCCACAAGGAGAAATGACTTAGTAGCAAGCCATTGGATAACCAAAGACAGCACTGCTCAGGAACTTTTAGCTACTACGTGAGACTTCATAACACTGAATAGAAGACATGAGAGGCTCTTACTGGAATATATCAGCAGTTCTGGGAAAGCTGAGAGAAAAAAAATCATGCCCCTCCAGCATGTACTGGCCATGTTGTTGAAAACCTCGCTGGTCTCTTAAGTTGTGTTGAACAGCTGGCTCACTAAAGTGCAGTATTCTTTGTAAGAATAAATATCTGTAATTCATGTGCCCCAATGTTCAGGAACAATACTTTTCTCCAGACTGAATGTCACTGTGGCCTTGTGTAACTGAAAAGTGACAAAGCATTGCCATATTTCTAGAGCTCAGAAACAATCCCACACAGTGTGCTTGTTCAGGACCAAATGAGGTGAAAGCATAAAACAAAACCAAACATAACAACAAAACTGAAAAAAAAAATATAAAACTATTCACTAAGAACAATAGCCTAAACAAATGGTACACAGCATCTCTGCAGACTGAGGTCAGAGGTGATTTTAGTTTCTGTAACTGATTATTAGAGACTTTAAATGCCCTTGACCTATATTAATAGAACTATTCCCTCATCTAAAAGCATAAACAGGCATCTATTAGTCCCCAGCTAGGAATTCATCTGGCAAGGCAAGAAAACTACCCTTATTTTGGGTATAAATAATTTTTTCTTTATTGACAGGTTCTTCAGTGAAAGTCAAGCCACTCTTTTTGGAAGCACACTTCTTTACACAGTCCCCCACATGTAGCCAAAAGACTACTAAAGAAAAAAGGAACAAAATTGGATGGACACTCTTAGACAGAGTTAGATATTGATAGACACTATGATAGATATAGATATATAGACAGACACTCTTAGATATTGTGGACACTATGGAGTATGTATAGAGCATCCTTCTGGGCCCTGGATAATCAGAAGCCTAACTTCAAATATTCAAGCTTAGGTATTTGGAAATACAATTCTATTTTGTTGCTGACAGAGGAACATTTGGACTTTTGGATAAAGTTAGCCTTTGTGAATGCCAATTCTGCTGCTTCACCTACCTTCAAAACATGGACCTTTAAAACGCTGGTGTGGACAGTTTTCTGAGTTTAAATCAAAATATTTGTGGATAGTTCAGCTGGACTGCCAAAGGCATCAGGGTACAAGAGGAACAAGACAAGTTACTTGTCGTTCTTCTCAAGTATTCTCTGGTGAGCAAAAAACCAGATGTATCCAGATGCCACAGCAGCCATCTGACACTAATTACATCCAGGATAGACAGAAGATGCAATTCATAAGCAAAAGTAATTAGGGATTTCAAAGACTTACCAGATAATATAGTGAGTTTTTGTCACTGGAAGCCTTGAAACAAAATGTAACATCATTTTAAAAGCTGTGTTTCTCATCTCAGTGAGAATCTATGCTGGAATTATGGAGTTTGTACAGGTCTGGGTTGTACAGGATGTTGGGTGAGACAATCCTAATGGTCTCTTCTAGCCTCTAAATCAGTGAATAAAGAAACAGTAAATATCTCCATCACTATTCATAAAAATAGGTTGATCATAATAAAAACAAAGGATCAAAAGAACAAAAAAGTTGGTTTTGCCCACTAAAATTCAGAAGTGTGACAAAAATAAGCATTTGAAGTAATAATAATTATAAATTATTTAAAAAGCAGAAGAAAAACAACAATAAAGACAAAAACTTCTGCTAATACTTGGCCATCTGCTTCAACCTCAGGAAAGGCATTGCTTTCTGTGTGTTTTATTGCTTTGTTTGATTTGTCCTAAAGGTCACAAAGCAAGTTTATCTTCTCTTCTGCATGGGGCTATTGGACACCTTAACAGATTTCATTATAAGGGCCATTTCTCCGACATTCAGTTGACATTTGACTGTTCAGGCCTTCTCCTGAAGTGACACAAAATATGTGCAAATCTACCTAGGAATACCCTACATGTCTGGTAGAGAGCAGGAAAAAAAATTCAGGTGGAAGCATCATCAGAATCATCTTTGACATGACTGTTTTCATGTGTAAGTGTTAGAAAACACAAAGACTGAAAGAAGTACTACTCTAACTCTTCTTCAATACTTGAGGATAAGACAGTAAAGTCAATAATTGGATTTTTCATGCAGTGGTTCAAGCAGAAAAAGTGACTATGGAGTAAAGTGAGAAAGGGCTTTACCTGAATACATTCAAAAGTGCACAACACTTTTGTGACTGGCTCCATTTGTTTTGTCTTTGCTGCATATACAAATTAAGTGATAGGTAAAATTAAATAAAATTACCTAAGTGTCTAATTGCAAAATGTACATTTCTCCTAGAAAAAAGCTTAGCTGGAAAAACTTTATTACATTGTGGTTTGTATTATCATTGCCCATCCTTTGCCAAAAAGACACTGGCTGTCACTCATCTGAAGGGATTCCTCTCTTTTTCAGAGCACTTGAGAATACCAGCTCCCAAAATGACTCAGTGTTTTGGAAGATGCTAATTGCCAGTTTGGGCCACAAGCCCTGCAAAGGATTGCCATTTTCCTTGGGTTCCCGGCCTCCTTCCCAGGTCAATCACCTTGAAACTGTCAGATTTGTTTCAGTTCACCTCAGACAAATTAAAAAATAAAAGCCTTAAAATTTATTCCTCCAAAATAAAACATTATGAGCTTGATTACTATATTTAAAACATCCTTTAAAATGTAAAGCATAAAATAAATAAACTGACATTTAAGACAAATCTGACGTAAATTTTTTTTCCCCTTAGAAACATTCAGTGGAAGTTCATTACCTAAAGAAAAGCTAAAGACAAGGGTTTCAGCATTCACAGAACCATCAGAAGCAGTGTGCAAACTACAAACTGAAAAACACCACTCAGAAGAATTGCCTTTCAGAAGGGGACCTCTTTGAGCCTTTATTCAAAAAAGGAAGCTAAAAGGGCAGCAGCTCAGTAGCATTCATTCTCTGAAACATTTTCATTTCCAGATGACCTAAAAGGTTACCTTGGAAGCTGGCAATCTATCCTTCCTAAATATGCCTTTTTAACTTTTAATATCACTTTAATTTTTCTTGAAGACTATTCCTGTCATACTAGTAATGCTGATGACAGAGCCAGCCCTTATAAAGCTCCCTGTTCTTCTCTATTAGTTTGGGGAGTGCAGCTGCCTCCAAACTCAAGAGATACCCAGACTGCACAAATTGCTTTCATATTAATGTTTAAGTACTTGAAGTATGGTAAGTGATGTATTAAGTACTCAAATGTACTCATGCCTGACTCTGCCAAACACCATTCTCAAACTAAACTCTTACTCTTTGCATACCAAGTATTGCCCTCCCTTTAAAACTTAAACCCACTGGTCTCAAAGCACTCCTAATAGATTAATCTTCATACAGAACACAGTGGAGCTTTCATTTTCTCTCTTAAGACCAAATGGTGCTATCTCCTATTCTTCTAAGAGCCACAAAACGCACACTCAACTCAAACATCTGCTTTGGGGAATTAAAACTCACAACACTGGCTTCTCTGGAGAATCTTCCGACTAATGAGATTTCTCTGACCAGCAAAGAGCAAGGGCATGAATCAACAAAGAGCAAGGGCATAAATCAATAACCTAATAAGTTAGGACTCCTGTTCCTCTGCCTGGATTCTAGTAAAGAAGAGCATGCCCTCAGCCTCTGTGGGAAAACACAAAAACTTTCTGAAGGAAAAAAGAAAAATAAAATCCACCTTTCCCAGCTGAATACCCCTACCAGCATTAATGAGAGTCACACACCCTGAGATTCTCACCATTATCAGTTAAAATTCTCCTTACTTCAGTTTGAAACACCTGAGAGACAAGGGACAAAGAACCCTTCACCAGCACCATGGGGGCTGCCACAGTCAGTCTTGCATTGCTTGTGCCACCTCCTGGTTCTGGCCTCCAGCTCAGATGGTGGAAGGGAGGACAGCACAAACCAGTATCGACCTGAACCAGGGATGCAGAAGCAGCAGGTCCTTAGATGTCATCACAGCTCTCAGATTCTGTGCTGCAATTTGCTCTTCTGGAAAGGAGGATTGGGAGAACCAACTGCTCAGACCTTGCAAACACAGCTAAAGGCATAAATCCACTTCCCGATCAATAAAACTTTGATGATTGTTAACTGTGATCAATCCCATTGCCCCTCAGGTACCTGTTGACAAACCAGACTTTCAGGGAATAAAGCTTGCGAAATTTATTACAGAACAGTATTGCCCTCCTGTGGCCAAAGACTATTCCAAAGAAACGAACCTTATCAGGGTTCCTATGTATTTATTTATTTGTTTGTTTGATTCTCATGCACAGTCTCCTACCCACCTTTCTGAAGGGAACTGACATGTTCAGACTAAGAGACAATCTGATCCTCCACTGGGAGCAAGCATGGACCTTCCAGACCTTACCCAAACCCATGGAAGTAAACCGATTTTCTCTGATTTAAAAGTCTTTCTGATCAGGTCCTGAGTGACTTAGCAAATACAATGTAAGAGTTTGCAGACACACACAGCAATAACAGGCTACAGTGGGAGTGACACACAGCTCCCCGTGGCAAAACCCAAATCCCCAGGCTAAAGCATTGATGTGCAAAGCAGAAGAGATCATCCCACCCTTGAATACATAAAGTTCTCTCTGAAATCCTCCTAACTTACCCAAACAGTATAGCTTAACCAACAAAATTACAACTTCTTGGTGAAATACTTGGAGATAATAAAAACCTCTTAAATATTGGTCAGTCACACACCTGAGATAAAAATGTTGCAATAAAGGATTTACATAAATGACAGGAAAAATTTAGCTTAAAGCAGTCTAAATTCTTCACCTTATGCCAAAGTGCTGAAAACCAAGTTACAGTTTCTGTAGAGATTAACTGCACTTTACATATTTCATGGAATGTGCTTGGCCCAATCTATCTTACCTGCCAAGAGTCAGTTATTATGACTCAGCTTTTCTGCCCAGCTGTCAAAGGCTGAAGAAATAAGGATAAGCAGCTCCATCTTCCTTTTCTGATTGCCAGCTATGCAGTACAAGAATGATTTACCTTTCCTTTTCACAATATATATGTCTTTAATCAAGCCTCATTTCAATTTATACATATGTTCCAGTATTTTCTATACTAGATTTTTGTGTTACTCCATCCAAGTTAAAGAAACCAGTCACAAATAATCCATTGAGTTAGAGAAAATCCTGGAATACATCTGTGCTCAAAATATGGAAAAACACTGTAAGTCATTTCTGAAAAACAAACAGCCCAAATCAGGGGACAAATAGGAATCCTGGGCCACAAAAAACTTCCTTGGACATAGCCATAGTTTTTCAATGCACTGGAATGTAGCTAACAATGCCCACTCCAAAACACAGTTTTGTTCTGGTTAAAATAAAAAAAAAAACCTTCTGTTTCAGGTAAGTACTGAGAGCAAATTTTACTTGCTGCTTGATTTCTGAACAATTAATTTCATGATCATCTCAAGAGAAACAGCATCTGGTCAGCATTAGGTTCCAGAAGGGTCTGGAGAATGTGATGAAAAAGGAGGACTTCATACCCAGCTGAGTACACAGAGACAGCGAGGGCAGGATAAGGAATAATTCTCAATCTCTTGGAAGTATCTGAAAGGGTTTTTTACCAATGTTTCCTTTCCAAGAACATTTTGTACAGACCAAGCATATAGAACTGCAGTCTGGAAGGAAGGAGAATATTTGAAAAGGTTTTATCCACAAGATGACAGTGAACATAGCTCATTTGCTCATGAATTCTGTGTAATCCATGTTAAGAGTCACAGGCTTGCAAGAATTTGGTTTAAGTGGGCAGACTACCCGTGTCTTCTGGATGGAGGCACAAAAAACAACAGTATTTTTCCAGCTCAAGCTCCATTGCAGCGTTGTAGCAAGGACATGCACTGGCCACAGCTTTCAGCAATGCGTCCTGTAGGACAGGTGAAAAAGGACATCAAATATCTCCTGAGGGAACCCTGGAGACATCATCCATTTCTTTTGTGTACCTTCTTCCTAACCCTATGGCAATGAACAGCCACATTTGGGTGCTGCTACTCACTCCCCAGTGCAGTAAATTTTTGATTGCTCATTTTAATTTTCCATCTCTTCTGATTAGTTTTTATTTTGGATGCTATCTAGGAAAAATTTATAAAAATGAGTAAGTGGTTCATATTTAGATTCCCATTTATTTTTCTTTTTGGCTGCTGGATTTGTCATCTGTAGTGCTCAATATTAGTTATGCTACATGAAACACTCTCCAGAATTATTCTTTTCATTTAACCACTTTTTCCCAGAAAACAATTTTCTTGACTATTACACTGATTTCTTTTCTTATGGTAGCAGAAGCAACAGAATCCAACTGAAAAAGTGAGAACAATGGGATGCCACCAGCTATTGCAGGCTTTCCTGCCTCTCCTCTTGCTTTTTGACCCAGGCTGTGGCAAAGAAAGTCAGTTCATCATCCCTCCCACAGCACACACTCACCATTTCTCTTCTATTTGTAAGCTCAGTACTTCTTGCTGTGTTGTAGGAACCTGCTCTCCCTTGCAGCACCTCTCTACCTGGACAGTGTGTGCTTCAGGCAAGGAACAAGTCTCTTCTTCAGGCTCATAAGTCTTTTTCAGGTTGTTGTACACAGGAACTTACAAATCTATGAGAATTGCTCCCATTCCTGAGAATGGTGTGCCCTCCTCTCCCTCTACAATTATTGTCCTTTTGGGTTCAGTACCCTTGACCAGATGTTCAGTCACTGCTACTCAGGCTTTTTACATCTGAATGTCTCATAGCCACTAAGGATAACAAAATACCCTAAAACCAGTGCTTGGCTGGCAAAGCCTTCAGACTCAACTGCAGTCTCTCCCTCCTTGAGAAATTCACTGTGATGCCCACTAGGAAGCACTAAGATCTCAGACATAGCAAGGGATGTAGGTTTTTTTCCAGCTCTGAAATCCTCCCTTTGAACCTTCTTTAGGAAGAGTACTTATTTCAGCTGGACTGGAAGAACCCATCTGCTTCTTTGGCTCCATTTTCTACAGCTCCCATGACCCTTCCTCCGCCTCTGCCTAAAGAGCTGAAAATTCAGGAACAGTAATGAGAATGAAATGTAATGAGAATGAAAACTACTTCTTTTACATTCTCAAGTGTTCATGCCAGAGCTCGTAATACTCTAAAATGCCAAGCCACTGCTGAAGGCTGCTCACCAAACATTAAATTCCCCATATAACAGTAACTTGAAAAATATTGCTGCTCCTCTTCCAGAGTTCTGATAAGAAACACGCCAGAAAATAGAGATGCTTCTGTATGTCTCACCTGATATAAAAAAAGATAATGAGCTACATCTGAATAATGCAAACTGCAACATACAACTCTTCCTTCCACATCTAAGAAAAAAGAGCCAGGAGTTTTGAAAGGTACAGGTGTGTGGCAAAGTTTGAAAGCTATATACACAATGGAGAAGGAATGGGAGAAAAACAATAAAAACTTAGAAAGCTGTGATGTCAACGCTACAGGGAAAAAATTAAGGGAACCCATGAAGGTATGTAAGCAAGGAATAGCATGACCTAAGGGAGATAGGAAGAAGAAAAAGAAAGGAAGCAAGGCAGAGGAGCAAGAGGCAGAAATGATTCAAGGCAGCAGGTCACTCGGGTACACTTGCTGAAGACCTCCTGCTGTCACAGCTCACGGTGACAATCAGCACTGCAGAAGCCACTGGCATTGCTGTACCACATTTCTGAGGAGAAACACAGGTAAGTTAAACTGCAACCATACTTTGAAGGAGCTCTTAACTAAATTCCTGACAAAAAAGGATGCAGTTACTCTGACAGAAAACTGATGTAAAGGAGGACATCTGTCAGGTTTGTTTCTATACTGTGCTATCAAATTCCAGAAAGGACGATTCAGAAGGAATGGAGTTACAATCAATTATCTATAATGGGATGATGAGAGAAAAATACAGCACTTAAGTACATGGTTTTCAAGGAGATTGCACTTGGCATTCTTTAGTATACTTTTTGTTATTTCATGTTCTGTTCCACTGAACTGCTCTTGCATTTTTTTTATTGAACTAGACCAAATCATGAGTTCCACTGATGGGCTTCATCTCAGAGAGGAGCAGCATTTTACAGGCAGGTGAGATACCCGTTCGCAATTTGTTTATTTTGCATTCATGGTTTATTTTATACTAATAATCCAAATTCTATTCAAAAATTACCTATATACTTACGATGAAAAATGCAAGTAGTCTCACAACAGTATTGTTCATGGATTATAAAACATTAGTACCAGAATTATGAATCAAAGATGGTTTCTGGGATTCTGAGTTCTTGAGTAACCACCAGTCATTTCACATCTTGAACATATTCAGTACCTAAACTCTGTCTCATTGAAACAAGTCAAGATTACACCTAAAAAAATTCTTATTCTCTCCACAGTTATGAAAAAATAAAGAGCCTTTAAAAGTATGTGTTGAGAACTGGATAGAAAGGAAAGATGGATTCACTCTTGCAACCAAAAGTCACCTTGAGCTGCAGTCAGGAGCACTAAAACAAAGAGCCAGGAATGCCAGTGAGTTCTTGTTTCTTCTCAAAACAAGCCATGGTTCACTTTAATCAGCTGCAAACATCATTTGCGAAAGGGCAGAATTGATAAGTTGGTTTTCATACACTTATCTTCAGCATCAACCCTAAACAATTTAGCTGAGGAAGTAATTTCAGGAGGAAAAAAGCAATAGTAAGCTGCTATAACTTCTGAGAATCAACTACTCTAGAGAGATTTTTTGTAATAGTATTATACCAACACTTGCTTTTTCCTTTCACTAAAATTAAGTGCATAGAGGAAATGATCCATTTTATGAGAATACATATTTTAAAATGAATTCCAAACTGGTTAGTTCTCTTTGACATTTCAGTAAATCACATTAAAGACCTAGGTAAGAAGGGAATGTAATAACAAGCATTTCCCCAGTTCATCTTTTTGGCATGTTAGGCAATTCATTTTCTTCAGTCTGACATTGTTTAACTTTTTGCTTGAATGCACAGAATTAAAAGCAAGGAAAATAAAGAAGCTACTTCAGAAAAAGAAAACACTTACATAGATTAACTTAATTTAAATGCACAAAAAAAAAGGTCTCGTTCACACTAAAACAGAGTAGTTTTTCTACGATTCAGACTTGGAACAAAGCAGACCTAAAACTCCTGATGCTGGAAAAGGACACATTCTCTGGGTTTGTTTGGACAGGGAAGTGAGAGTGACCCATGCAGAGAATTATGGAGACAGAAGCTGTGATGCAGCCTGCTTCTGTGAGCTGGAAATGGAGTTTTCCCAGAGAAAGCAGGTTTACAGCAACGTCTCAGGTACAGCTGTCAGCCTCTGGGCCATTCAGGGATGAGTGTGTAAAGTGCTTTTAAGACAACTGTGACTTTCCATCCCAGTGAGCTATTGCAGATGCCTTAAGTGAATATCGGAGGAATCCAGGTCCTTTTAGCCCTGCTGAAGTAGTCAAAATTGATGTCTAAAAGCAGATTCTGACCTTGGTCTGAGATTTACAGAGCAGCGCACAGTGAAAGAAGAGGCTTAATCCCTTGACAAACAGGATTGTGTCTTTGATGAGAGAGCTCAGCTCAGTTAGTCCAGATACGTATCTCTAACTGTCTTGTCCTGGAAAACTGAAAGCACATCTGAATAAATTCTCTTTAAGGTAAATTAGAGTACAAGGAACCACCTACCTCTCTAAAAAAACAGTGTATAAGGTCCACAAAGATGCTTTCTCTCCTATTACTAAAAGAAATTAAAGTCAGCCTGGACTCAGCTCCTGCTCGCCAACATGGCTCAGACATACCTGTGGGGTGACACTGGCATCTCATCCATTCCTTGGGGCCCTCCCCACACAGCACATGTGGATCCCAGTAACAAAGAGCTTCCTGGGCCAGGCAG
Organism: Drymodes brunneopygia; assembly: GCA_013400955.1. Taxonomy (NCBI): domain Eukaryota; kingdom Metazoa; phylum Chordata; class Aves; order Passeriformes; family Petroicidae; genus Drymodes; species Drymodes brunneopygia. The sequence goes on along the minus strand of VZTZ01032122.1, from coordinate 995,087 downwards.
CTCTGCTGGCCATCTGCCACCAGCTCATTGACATATTTCCCCACTCAGTACTTCAATACTGGAAGAAGAGTGGGCACCTGTTAGAGTTTACATAGCATAGAAGTTGAATTTATCTGCAGAGAGCCTGGAAACTCAATCAGGATTTCAAATGGCAGACAAGATAAAACCACCTATTCAAAATTACTCAGAAATACATATACACACTGTAATAATGAGCCTAAAAAAAAGTCTAAATCCTAAAACTGATGTGTAGAGCTGCACAAGATTTGGGCAAGGCTGCTGGGCTTCTTTCTGCATCATCAGTTTGCTGTACTTCAGTGTGTACTTCAAAGCTCACTTCAACTACTCTTCAATGCAATGTACACTGCAATGCTTTTGCCCACCTCTGCAATTCAGTCTTATGGCAACAGCTTCTAGGTTAATAACACTGAAAATCTCTGACTTAGGAAAATGTGAAAGAGAAAACACAAGACTTTTATATTACTTACAAGGCAAAATCCTCGCTGGGGCATTGTTTTCATAAATCTCATTATCGTTTAGGCAATCTATTTGTTCTTATATATACACCAACTCTGGATTAAATACTGTGCATTTTCACAGTACCGTGGGGTCTTTTTCTCAATACAGTTTGACCTAATTCCCTCCCAAAATCGCCTGTTGACCACTGCACTCCTTGGCTGGCTCCTTGAGGAGGACGCACCGAGGTGGGAGGTTGGCACCACCAGGGCCGGCTCTCCTGCCCAAGAGCTGCATTCTGGGCTCACAGCAGCGAGCCCAGAGCCATTCCCACACTTCACCCCTCGAGAACAACCCAACCTGCGCTTCCCTGCATTTCTCACCATCCTCTTGTCCCCACGCCACCGTCCATCCCTCTGTGCTGTCCCCGGTACAGGTGCTCTTCTCTGCCAACACCAAGGGAGAACAGGGGAACCGGTCCCCGTTCCTGCCTTCCGCCCTACCCGAGGTGCCTTTTCTTTTGTTGTGTACTCCTGGACACTGTGTTAATATCTGAAAACTTTGTTTGATGAAAGTAGAGGTGTTCGAACCCGCTGTGTCCCCCTGCTCTCGCAGAGCTGAGATCTACACCGAGTGTTGGCTGCAGTTACTACAGAGTGGGCAGGGGAAAACTACCCACTAAACGCGCCACATTCAGCACATTTTGTGAACCAAGCACTGAGGAGAATGGCACGAAGACAAATAGCTCAAACCCAACTCTTTTCACCTCCCTAGACCCCAAACCGGACTCGGGATTTTCAACCTCAGCTGGACTTTCCTCCGCTTTTCCAGCCCCGACGTCCCCTCCCGGGCCGGGAGGGCGCAGGGCCCGCACGGCATCTCGGGAGTTGTAGTTCCCCGCCCGGCGCGACATGGCGGCTGTGCGGGCGCTGCCGGCCCTCGCCGCCGCTCTGCTCCTGGCTGCTGCCGGCCAGGCCAGCAAGTACTCCCGGGAGGCCAACGAGGGGCTGGCGGCTGCCGAAGGCAAGCGGCGGGAGGCCGGGGAGTTCCGAGTGGTGAGGCTGAACCAGGTCTGGGAGAAGGCGCAGCGGGTGAGTGGGGCGGCGCGGGCCGATGGCGGTGCTCGGAGGGGGCTCCGGGGTCGGGCCCGGCCGCTTCGGGGTCTCATTCCCCGTCAGAGAGATGGGGAGGAGCGGGGAGCTGTGTGTGGAGAGACCGAGGCTGTCCGGCCCCGGCTCTGGGCTGCGGTGGCTTTTTTTGGGTTCGGGGCATGGCTGTCCCCGCCCGTCAGCAGCGAGGGCTCCGCTCAGCGCAGCGCTGTGGGGCTGTCCCGGCGGCGGGGAGCAGCCGGGCTGTGTACAGCCTGCTCCCGGCACAGGGGATGCGTGTCTGAGCCCTGGCAAGTGTTGACCTGCCGTGTTTAAATACAGCCGCTAAACCTCATGCCCAGCAAGTGAGAGAGAGAGAGAGGGAAGCCCCTCTGGTGCCATGGAGGATCTGCCAGGGCTCGCTGGTTGAGTGCTTGAGCCCCGTTGTTCAGGACTGTGATGCTCTCGTCTGTCTGAAGGCGGTGGCCTCGGTTCCTGCTCTGCACAGGGCAGGAATTCACTGCAGGACAGGGGAAACCCTCCACCTTGGTGGCTGTGTCACCTACATTCACATCAAGTGATGTAGACAAACGCAAGAGGATCAGCAAATGGGTATCACAATTCCCAGATGAGAGCCTTAATTTTGACAGTGATACCTGGGTTTCTCTCACACTGGACTACAAAAAATATTTAATTAAGGTGAAAATGCAGTCAAATTATTTCATTACAGTAGAAATATTTACTTAATACTAAACAGAAGAGCTCCAACAGGAGGAGAAGAGTGCACTGGACACATCCTGAATATTGTGGACCATGGGAATTAGGGTCATGACTAGCAAAGGTTCAGTTCTTTCAGGGAAAGACATATAGTTAATATTAATTTTGGATCTTCTGTATCCTCAATAGCCTGAGCTATTGAATTTGAGGTAGGGCATCCGTGGGTTAAGCTAAAAACTAGAACCCTGCCATAGTGCTGCCTCCCAATGTCCTGAAGGAAGGTATCAGAAATACTCCTTTACTTGACAGGAGGAGTATGGAATGGGGCATAGGACAGTGTGTGTTAGTGAAATTCCAGCTGTGAACTGACTGCTGGAAAAGAAACAACACTGAGACTAAAAACAATCTATAATGATAGTAATGTCAGTTACCTCTCACCTTTCCAATTACAGTCTTCTCACATTTTTATACATGGCTTTTCTGAAACTAAAATTTGAGATGCTTTACATCATCTACATTAAGATACTAAAATATAAAATAAAGTTAATTCTGTCAGTAAAAATCTAAGGTTTAGTATATTCTGTATGTGTCAGCTAGATTTTAGAGATGCAAAACCTAATTGAACTAAATTTGCCACCATCTAAATTTCACTTTTGAGTACAACTGTTGCCCAGCATGTGTTTTATAAAGTGATTTTTCAGTATGTCTGGGCAATATGTGAAATAAGAGGAAATTGTGCCTGTGTGTTACATCTGCTTTGAAATCCATCCATGTGTCAATGCTGAACTCTTCATTCCATTATTGTTGTAATGGTAGAGATGGTACTGAAAATAGGGAACTTCTTTGTTTCGACATAAAAAACAGATACTGCAGTTTAGCATTGCAACACACAGCTGGAGGAGCAGTCCTTTTAAAAGCCCCAAAATGTAACTTAGTGGGACCAGGAGTTGGCAAGCCAGACTTCTTCCTCCTTGTTTCCATGAAGGTGGGAGGGAGGGCTTGATCTTTCTCCAGAATCTCTTTTCATAAATAGTAAATTTGTACTAAAGTAAACTTGCTCTTGGAGTCAAGAGTGTAGGTGAGGATGTTGCAGGTAATGATTGCAGCCAGCCCAACTGCAAATGACTTAATTGTTGTAATGTTTGACAGATCTCCAGCAGTCATTCCCAGAATTGCCAGGTAGCTATCTTGGATGTTGTTTTGGTTTAGGGTGAAAATGGGTGCACAGTGGTTGGAGGGATTTTATCACCTCTCCTCTCTGGGCCTGTCCTCACCTCATCATCTGTTTGTTGACATGCACGTAGACACAGGCAGAAGTAGTTCTGAAGCATTAAGATGATTTGTTACATTTCTTCATTTTAAATTTAATTACTGAGGTGTCTAAAATCTGGAAGTTCAGGATCAACTCACAGCAGTGCTGCTTAGCCAACTGCATGAGTCATTGTCTCTGTTCCTGATTTCTCTGTGGCTCACAGAATTTCAAGCTGACCTAGCATTCATTTAAATTAATTTTTTTTTATTTTCCTATCTTCAGCTTCAATATCTTACANATGATTTGTTACATTTCTTCAGTTTAAATTTAATTACTGAGGTGTCTAAAATCTGGAAGTTCAGGATCAACTCACAGCAGTGCTGCTTAGCCAACTGCATGAGTCATTGTCTCTGTTCCTGATTTCTCTGTGGCTCACAGAATTTCAAGCTGACCTAGCATTCATTTAAATTAATTTTTTTTTATTTTCCTATCTTCAGCTTTTTTTGTACTGTTATGTCAGACAGAAATACCTCTAGGTTTTGTATGTTTTAATGCACATAAACCATGTTAAGAAATTATGTGAGAATTTTTTTTTTCCATTTTGATCATAGTAAAAATTGCTGATGAAGTGGCTCTTTGACCTGCACAGCCAACCTCAGTGACCTGGTAGACTGAAAAACTGTACTCAGCAATAAAGTTTTCAACTCACTGTAACTGTATGGTTGGAAGGTGGTCCACAAGAAGGCACATGTGGTGGCAATGGCATGTTGTTTGAGAATTGCTGTTCCATAGTGGTTCTTACATATCTGTACTGGTTTCTGAGGTAACTGAAGTGAGAGGGGACCCCACATAACTAACACAAACCTTTCTCTGTTCTTGTTAGCTCCATCTCTCTGCTGTGAAGCTGGCAGAGTTGCACAGTGATCTAAAAATACAAGAAAAGGATGAGCTAAGCTGGAAAAAACTGAAGGCTGAAGGGCTGGATGAAGATGGAGAGAAGGAAGCCAAGCTCAGACGCAACTTAAATGGTAAGGTCTGTCTTGGAAAGAAGGGGTTTGAACTTTGCATCGGTCACACGCATGGTTAGACACTTGTGTTTGTGTTTGAACCATTGAATAACAGGTTGTCTTTCTGGACACTGAGCACACACAAGTTCTTTGGAGGTCAGCAGGGAGCTGCAGGAACCTTACAGATTCCTTTGCTCCCAGTAATTTCAGAAGAGGTCATTAAACCTGGGACTTCTGTGTCTTTGAGCCATTAGCTTTTCCTCTGTGAGCTGCAGAGTCCAGCTCTGCAAGTCACAAATGGAGCCCATCTCTCACCTTCCATACATCCACAGCTGGTTCTCATGTTTCTGTATCTTCTATTCCCTGGCAGTCATTATGACTAAATATGGAATGAATGGAAAGAAGGACTCTCAGCTAGTTGATACCAACTATATTAAAGATGGCACAGAAAGTGACACACTTGATGATCCAAGACTGGAAAAATTATGGAGCAAGGTGAGTAATGTTTTCAGGAATTGGAGCGCAGGAGGTCAGTATTACTTCACTGAACTCTTAGCTTTGTCTTCT
>VZTZ01032122.1:934584-984772 GCA_013400955.1 Drymodes brunneopygia | reverse complement strand
GTTCGTTCACACATAATTTTTTAAGAGAGGAGGGGTAGTTTTGCACCACAAGGATGTGTTTCTATGTTCTGAACAGGCAGAAGGATTTCTAAAGCAGCTTCTCTCTGGGCACATATTCCAGTGCAATCTCTAGTAAAGATTATTATCACTTCCCCTTTCAAGACCAGATTTTTGTGGTCAGAACTTTGGCAAACATCAGACACCTGGGTTGAAATTGTCTGTAATAACAATGGTGACCCTTTGTTTCCAATGAAACTCTTCCCAGGACCAAGGCCAAGACCAAGGTCCAGTGTGGGTGAAACATTACAGCTGCTTGGTTGAGGAGCTCTGTCCCTCACAGATGGCAGTGCTGACGTGTGCTGGATCAGGCAGCTGTCCTTGAGCCTTGCTCTCCCTACCTGTTCATGAGAAATACTGAAGAGACCCACTCAGTCAGAACAAGCCATTTGTCCTGGGTAATCATGGGTTAAAAGTAGCATAACTTTAGTACTTAAAAACTATGTCTTCATGTGCAAGTGATCTGAACCAAAACTGTGGTAGCAGTCTTACTGTGAGATTCTCTTTGAAGCAGGAAGCTTTTTTTTTCCTTTTTGACTTTTTTAATTTAACGTAAGCTAAGAGTTATTTATATTCCAGAGAATCATTGTCCATCACAATAACAGGCCACCACTAATATTAGCAGTCTCCTTAGAGATGGTTCTGTTCATGTAGTTTATGGTATACTTTTGGTTGGCAAGCCAGAAAAAGTAAATCCAAAAGTAGCTACAAGCCACTTATGAGAAAACTGGTTGGTTTGTTTTTTCAAATGCTACACACTATTTCTTCCCCAGACTATGGCTTTAAGGGCTGTTCAGCTTCTCTATCAGAGCAGTAGCTGTGTTATCTTAAAAGTTTGTCTTCATCAATTCCCTGTGAATGCAGAACATCCTATATTATGTTAGGAAGCACAGACTTCACTCTGTCCTTCAGTTTTCCCTTTGACAGGGTGAGAACTGTATCTGTGAGCCACAGGTGAGTTTGGTGGCTGTAGCCTGGATATGGAGGATCCCACAGCACTGACTCCTGGGTGAAGAATTTGGCCACATGCACTAAATGCATCAGCAGAGGAGGGGAGCTGCACAAAGCACCTAGCCAGTGCTGCTGAGCAGTCCTGGCTGGGCTGTAGGGAATGGAACAGCTTTCACAGAGCACATTCAGATCCTCCTGCTGAGGGAGCTGTGCTGCACACGGGAAAGCAACGTGAGCATCTCAGCCTGCACTGAAGGCAGGCACAGCAGCTGTGTGCTCCACACAGGAGGGCACAGCACAAAGCTGGGTTTCATCTTCAGTGTGTACCTGAAGTAGAATATTCTTATCCAAGAATTTCTGAAGAAGTCTGGAACAGCAGAAGGTGCTGGATTCACAGAATGAGTAACCAGGGTCTGATCAGTTACTGAACAAGTGCAGAGGTGCTTTAGCAGAGGCTTTAAAAAGGCAGTGGCTGAAATTGTGGCTGTGCTGTGTCTTTACCCACCACACCATGACAGTAATTGGGCTCAAAGGCCAGGTGGGCTCAAGCAGAGAGAATGCTTGGCAACTGCTGCTAAGTACAAGAGGCTGACAAAATACTTACATGTCACAGTAATTTAAAACTGGGAGCGAGTCACAGCTCATCAGAGGCAAAGGCTGGAGTCTGGGGTCAGCACAGTCGCCTTGCTTCAGTTGCTGAACAGAGCTGTTAATGAGTCACTGGGCACACAAACCTGGAGGAGAACTAAAACAAAAAGGCAGTTGCTGCCCTGCACCCAACTTCCTCCTGAAATAGTCCATGGCTGAGTTAGAGACCACAACAGCATAAGGGAAAACATGAGCAATAGGCTCTGTTCCTGTCAAGGCTCCTTGGGGCTTTCCCTGCTTTTTAAGATTTAGGGACAGACTAGGGAGGTGTAAAGTCTGATTCCACTCCGGTTTCTATGGTCTGCTCCTCACACGCATCAATGTATGTACAGCTCAGTTCATTGTTGCAGTTCCAATCCTCCAAAGACCATTCATATGGCCAAAATTACAAGAGTGGGTAAGAGTTTTTGAGACATTAAAGATTAAAAATAGAGTCACCAGTCCTGTGTTTCCTTAAATAGAAACAAAAATTCAAAGCCAGGAATAAAGGTATAAATGAGATATACCTATGGTCCTGTACCCTGTGAGAGGTGAATAATGGAGTTCAGACTGCATGGAAGAGGCATCTGAAAAGGAAAACACTAATACTTTTATCAGTGGTTGAATCTTCTCTTCCTTAATAGGTGTTTTATCTGATCCTTTTGTAATTTTTCAAATTAGCAAGTTTTTAAACCACTCTGAGAAACAATTTGAAATACAAAAGCAAGAGCAGAAAAAGGAGAAAAGAACTGCATTTCTTAGGGAAAAAATCAGAACGTTTCTTATTTTATAGTCAGTCATATTCTGCCCTGAAAAGAACCTCAATTTAAGTAAACATTGCAGTGACTTCATGTAGGACAGATTTTATTTGTTAAAAAGGGGGGTGGAAAGGAGAGGGAAATAAATACATAAGGCATTAAATGCAACAAAAATAACCAAGTCTTTCTTTAAAAAAGCACATCCTACATGTTGGTACAGCAGCTAAGATGGCATCATTCTACTAAGACAGATAAGGAACAGAACTGTAGCAGATTTATTGCTGCAACAATTTCCCCTCTCCCCTCCCAAGGGATCCTGATGACTGATAGATCTGGCAATAATAGGAGTATTTAAATTCACCAAGTAGAGATCAATTATGTTTTGTCAGGTGAGGTCCCATCCGCCTTTTCAGATCCCGTTCCTGCAGGCAGGGAGGGATCCCAGTGCTCAGGAGCTGGTGGGAGCAGGATCCTTGGCTGGGCTCTCCTGCCCTCCCTGTGGGGTTCCCTCATACCAGGTGTAATGCAGATTAAGGTGGAAAGCAGAGACTGAGAAACCACCTTAGCCTCCAGAACAGGCTGCCTCAACAGCTGATCTTGGCTGAGCATTTACCAGTCAGTAATACACAGGAAGTTCTAAAATATATTTTAAATACATTTTTTTCATTCCATAGCATTTAATGAGAATAGAAGAAATAAAGTAATTTAAGACAATAAATAGAATAGATTGCTGCTTTCAATACAAACAGACCTACCTTTTGGTCTGCATTTTCTGTATGCATTATGTTATCTAACAAAGGGCTTCTAAACACCAAAACCAGTAAACCAAAATAAAACATACAGTTAACATGTATTCCAGTCCATTCATCTGGTGCCTATTGGGAAGCAGGATGTTAATTTACAGAAAAAAAAGACTGCATGGATTTCTTTTACTAGTATCTCCAGGCATAAAATGAAAGTATTCATAAAATCTGCCCAGTAGAGCCAAAATAAATTCATAAGCTTTCCTCCACAGTAAATATTTCAAGTTGAGCCATATTTGGTACAGCAACAATTGCAACCCAAATGCTTTTATCAATAGCCCTTAAAGCACTTTCATATCCAGATTTTTGAGTATATTATCCCACCACTCAACAAGAGAGCACTCTCCTAAATCAGAAACAGTACACAGATATTAATGCTTAACATGTGAACTTTGTTCCTTCACTGATGCATTAATTTATCCCAAAAGCTGCACACATCCATTTCAATAAAACTAACCATTTCAGTCTCAAAGGCTGCCTCTCAATAACTTGTCTACTGTAACTTAAACCTGCCAATTTCTATAGGCAAAGTGAGCATTGAATCACTTTGAAATAAGCCTCCTACTAAAATAAAATGCTGTTTAATGTTCTACAGTTGTAATTTTCCAGGCAATTTAAAGAGAGAAGGGAGCTACACTATTTTAAGAATAAACAGGCTGAGAACTAGAAACTTGCACATGAAAACCAATGATTTACAATGCCTGGGATTTGATCGTTTAGTTCAACCTCAAAATCCAAATTTCATTTCCTAATTCAAGAAGACGTCTGAACCAAAACCATTAACTACATGGTCCTTCAATGGGGAAAAAGTCCATTTTCCAGCCATTTCAGATCCAAGTTCTGGGTCTCCTGTTTACATCTGGGATGGTTATGTCTTGGATAATGTTTGCATTAGCCTCAGTTTGCTGGTGTCATAAACTCTTGCCACCAATCTGTTGTTTCAGGTCTTGCACAAACTGACCCTCATTCTTTGCAGAACTGCAAAACAAAGTTTTTATTCATGATTATTAATTCAGGATGAGAACACAATTTTCCAGGGATGTTCTTAGGAATACTTTTCCTTCTCATTTTAATGCTATATGTACAAACAGCTGTACTAGGATTTTTGAAAGAACAAAACAGCCCGTGTAACCAAATAGGACAGTCAGAATTCCAAATCAAAGCACTGCCACAGAATGTATCTGGGATTACAGAAGGAACAGGAGTGACCATGTTTAGCCAGCAGACCATGAGAAAAACATGAATTCTGATCAGCTCCTTCAAACCTTGGAACAGACCACCTCACCCTGTTCAGGTCTGACCACTTACAGCAGGGACAGAGCAGGGTGCAGTTAGTTTGGCATCTTCACATTGGCAATGTTGCTGCTTGACCACCAGGTTTTGTTATCCAGTTAGTTCTGTCTCTTCCTGCAGTGCTCAGGGCAAGCTCTGTGCTGATGCACAGAGGGACAGGGTTCCCATTGCAGTGCACACTGCAGATGTGGCCAGCTGCAGGCTGTAACTTGCACCTTGACAATTCCCCAGCCATAGCAACAGCAATGAGAAAGTCTAAGCTTGTTAAATGTTGCCACTGCAAAGGAGGGCTTGGCCAGAGGTAGAGAGGCTGAAGAGTATTTGCTGTCTGCAGAGCTCCAAAGCAGCACACCCGGGGCTGTCACTGCAGGAAAGGGATTCCCACAGCTATTGCTTATGGTCACCACTATCTTGCATTCACCATAGAAAGCACAGAGACAGCAAACCCAAGATCAGGTCCTGGGCTTTCAGCAGACCTGATCCATCTCTACCAAATACCCCAGCCCCTGTAAATGATACCGGTGAAGCTGAACACAGATTTAGGGGCACCCTCCTCTCAGCTTATGGTCCTTTCTCTTGCACAGCCCTTTTCACTCTTCCTAGACACAGACTCTTCTGGTGCTGCCCTTCTGCCAGTGCTGGCAAAGGACATCTGCTGCTTTCTGGCTCTCTGCTGACACCTACCTATTCCAGCAATTTCTCAGGAAGGTATTTTCCTGTGCTTCCCAACTTGTGTCCAGTACTTCTGTCTGTTGGCAGTAAAAGGACAAAGTGTTAGAGCAGCCAAAGGCAGGCCGTGGGGCACATCCTCCAAATGTGGCAGAGACATGGGGGAAGATGAATCTGAGTGATTCATTACATAATAAAACTCCAATATCCAAAGATCAGATTCCTTTTGGAACATTTAATCAGCTCTATTTTCTGTATATGGACTATCCATAAATTGCCAGCTCAGCCCACAGATGAGTAAAATTTAACTTATACAATAGCAGATGCTAGGGCTTTTTTTATTTATTTATTTTTCTTTTTAAGGATTTCACAACCACATAATGTAGAGAAAAATTACTGTCATGCTAAATCTGCTTTCTGATCCCACCCCCCCCACTGCATATTCCTCAAATAAGTTGACACGTATTATTTCAGTAAAATGGTGATGTTACATACGCCTCTGTGTACACAGTGGGATAATAAATTTGAATTATTTCTAGATGCTCTGATGCAGGTGAACGTTTGAAAGTCTATAAATTTTAAAGTTCGCTCACCCTCAAGTTTTTACTACATTCAAAGTTCACTTTCCTAAACCTGCTCACTGTCTTATGAGGCTATTCCTTGTATCAGAATCCAGGTCAAGATTGTATGTATTTTCCTGTCAATTTTATTCCAGCCTTTCAGAGAAAATTGATAACTGATGTATCAATAACTGATACAACTGTCCTAAGCCCCAGAGTCAGGCTACTCTGAAGCCTGTCATATTTAGGATGGAATGGGATAATAGAAAAGAATAGAATAGGAATAGAAATAGAAACAGAAATAGAATATTTCAATTGGGAGGGAGCAGTATCAACCAACAAATCCCCCTGCCTGATCAATTCAGGGCTGGCCAAATGTTAAAGCATGTTATTAAGGGCATTTTCCAAATGCCTCTTAAGCACTGGCAGGCCTAGGGCAAGAATCTCCTCTCTGGGAAGCTCTCTCTGTTCCAGTGTGTGACCAACCTCTTGGTAAAGAAATGCTTCCCAAAGTCCAATCTAAACCCTCCATGGTGCAGTTTTGAACCATTCCTAAACATCCAATGTCTGGACACCAGCAAGAAAAGCTCAGCACCTTCTTCTCTGCTTCCCCTGAGGAAGCTGCAGAGAGCAATTAGGTCACCCCTCTTTTGCTCCAAATAGCACAAACCCAGAGCCCTCAGCCTACCCTCACAGCACTTCCAGCCCTTTCACCAGATTTGCTTTTCTCTGGACATATTCAGGGACCTTCCCTTGCTTCTTAAATAGTGGGTCCAAGCACTGCACACAGCACCTGAGGTGAGGCTGTTCCAAGGCTGGACACACATCCACCTCTTTTGCTCAGCTGTTTGTGCTGCGTTTGGTGCAGACTTGCTCCTTAAAAACCTTCCCTTTTAATTACTTCTTACTCTCCCAGCCTTACCCTGCTTTGCTTGTTCTTATTGCTGTATGTATGAGGTTAAATTAACATTTGCTTTCAACCTAGATTGTAGAACATTGTTTGTATGACTGATCAAATGAGAGCTGAGGATCTTCCCAAAGAAAAAAGTGACACAAAAATGTAACAGCATTGTTAGCTTAAAAAAAAAACCACACATAATTTTAACAGCAACTCATGAAATACTGTGTCTTCCTCCTGTCTTTATTTTAGCAAGTATGTGTCTTATTCCAGACAAACTAGAAGAGAAACTTACCAAAGGCTGCATGTCTCAGCATCTCATGAAAAATGCAATCACTCATAATTCAAATTCAAATATAGTTTTCCAAGCTACACTAAATAAAACTGTTTTGTTTACAGCAGAGGGGAAAAATGAGGAATTTTTCCAAGCCATTTGCTAAAAACAACTCTCAGGGCAGATTTTCACAAACATTTACATGCCTAAAGACACCTACTGGCATTTTCCACAATTAGGTGCCAGAGTGCTAGTAAAACCCAGACCATTATTTGCATTGTTGGGAAATTAAATCCCTCCAAACTCCAGCCCTCCATCCTGCAGCACGTTACCTTGGAGAAAATTCCATCACCCAAATATTTGCATATAAACCATTCCACAGCAGCCTTTGAACAATGTCATAAACCCCAGTGAAGCAGCAGTCACATTTGGCAGTAGGTCTGTCAGGAAGAGAGAGGTACAAACACAGCACACCAGTGCTAATGCCCAAATTCTGCATTTGCTGACAGCAAGAGAACTTCTGCCATGTTAAAGTCCTTAGAGATCACCTTACAGAAGTACCAGCCACTCATTGATTTGTTCTTCTGGTAATTATTACTTTATGCTCCTGGTAAAAACAGGAGGAGATCTGACTCTGATAGAATGCTAAATTTAAAATGTGCAAATCATTCTTCACTAGTTCACTAGTGGAAGCTGAAGGCACATGATTTTATTTATTTAGGAAAAAAGGTTTCCATTTCTGTGAGCTCCTGTTGTTCAAATGAGAAGGCTCTGGTTTCTTCAACAGTCAAGCCTGTAATTTGACAGGGAGGTACCACCTGCAAGGTACTACCAAAACATCAACCAGCCTAACAGATGCAACAGTATGGTTTGGCCTCCTGCTTCAGCTCCTAATATAACTTAGTGCATGAGAATATAAGTGAATTTAAAAACTAAGTGAAAGTCATCTGTTCTATTTGTCTTATTCAAGGGAAGTAAAAAAAAAAATTAAAAGAAGCAGAAATTACTATGAGATACACAAAGACGTGCACAGAGAACCATGTGCATGCACAGATTCACAGCCCTGCTCGACCTGAAAAATACATTTTTTAAAATTGTGATTCCTCTATGAGGTCAGTAGCAATCTGATGACCTTTACTATTGTGTCAAATCCTTACCTGTGCCATATGTTCCAGATTTAACACAAGCAACATACAGAAAGGCAGCCTTTGTAGACACCCTGGGTAATACATTTTCCTGGTAAACAGATTTTTAAAATAGAAATACTGTAGTTTCATTATATATTGTCATGGAAAACGCTGCATTTCAATGCATCCGTCAAGCTGTGCTTATCCTAAATATTAAATATTAAATAGTCACATAAGAAGAGATTTAACCTTGCAAGTCCTCAAGTGGAGGATCCTTGACTGAAAAACAGGATCAGATAAATCTGGCCCCAAGAAGCCCAGGCCATTTCAGTTGTCCTGAAATTTAAAAAGCAGATCACCACTGTCCATTTGTCAAAGAAAAATCCTTTAAACTTAGAATCTCATAAGAAATATCAATTTTCCCTTCAGAAATATGCTAGGTGAATCAACAGAAAAATACAGCTAAACACAGGACATATAAGAATGGCAATTGTCAACTCTCAAACACATTCTTTTTTATTTGAGAGATTTCTGATATTTTACATTACTATTGAGGCTACATTCAAATAAATGTATAGGTTAAATTCTGCCTCAAAAACAAAACCCCATCTCTGATTATAAGTCACGTAGTGAAACCCTCACTGGCACAAAACTTTCACTCACCAATATAAATTAAAATGCATATCTAGAAAACAGAATTTGGCTGGGATATTGGATCCTAAGAGGACACAAAAAAAATCATTATACCCAAGATGTCACTCCTGGCAACTTCTGGAAGCCAAAACTGGTATGCTATCAGAAAAAATTGTTTCCTTCTTAAGTACACTTACTTGTTAGTATAATGTCACTGCCATACATTTTATATAATATTTTATTTAAATAACATTTTATATAAGGATAAATAAAAATAATTACATAGACAACACAACATGGGAAATTAAGTTTTGAATCATAAAATCTCACTGTATAAAAGCAAGATATGGCAGACTCATGGTCAAACCTCTTTTACAAGATAAACCTATTTTACCCATTTTACAAGTAAAAATCCTGTTGTGCCTCAATTCTGTAGCATCTCTGGAGACATCCTCTTACACAGAACTGGTTTTATGCTACTTAGGGACAGCATTCAATGAAGTTTTAGATTTAAGGTGGATGCTGGTTTTACAGTAGGAATAGTTTTTGTGATATGAAAGACTCAATTTTGAAAAGCCAATGTTTCTTTTGAATACCTTGGTTTTAAAATGTGCTGTGTGAGAAAACTGAGACCTGATTTTCAAAGTGATACATATGTTCAGCTCTAGGAAAATTGCTAAGAATTACAGGTGCCCAGAAACTATGAAAAAAACCCTATGGTTTGACCTAGGCTGTTTAGAACAGAAGCACCCAAACGCCCCCTCACATTACTGTGGTTTACAGACAGAATTAAATAACTTGTTTGTGTGCTCTCTTCTGTTTGCATACACAAATGCATCCCTGACACTACAGCTTTTACATCTGAGCAACTTTAACCAAAGCTGCAGGACTTGGTGAGGTATCAAACTGAATTATTATAATTATTATTATTATTATAGGTATAGTTGAGCATGTCCATAAATAAGCACATACATTGAACAAAACTGTACCTGCAAAAAAAGCAGGCACTGAATTCCCTTGCTTTTGTAAGAGTCCATTAATATATTAATAGAGGTTTTATGTATTTTATACACTCAGATATATACATATATTTTATCAGTAATGTGTGCTTACATACAGATATGTGCAAACATATGTGTACACTTACCACACACACACTCTCATTCCCTTATCTACACACATTCAAGTTCTTTATTTTCAAAGAAAATGCCACCATTTAATAAACACTGAAATTGGTTCCAGGCTCTCCATGATTTTAGAATTATAGAAAAGGTAACTTACATCTGTCCTTGCATATGACAAAAAATCTGGACTTTACAACCAAATTAAAACCAAAGACCAAACACACCCCTCATGCCGCCAAATTTCCAATTAGGAATCAAGATATCGGAATGAATCTGGTTTAAACACGAGAAGCAACGGCAGCATTTTGTGTGGGTGTTTTTTGCCGACAAACGTGAATCTTTTGGAAGATGAATTGGTATCAATTTGTGGTGAGCACAAAGCTCTTTCCTGGGCAGGTCACTGCTGAGCTCCTTTCTTCTTGTGCTCCAGCTCCTGCAGGCGCTCCTGGCGGCCCTGCGCGTGCTGCGTCCCCACTTTGTGCGCGGTCTCGGTGGCCGCGATGTCGATCTGGGCGTAGCGGGACGATCCACTCCCTGAAACAACAAAGGGAACCCTGAGAAACACTGCACCCCTCTCAAATTCCTGAGTGAAAAAAAGCTGTTGTGACACTTCTTCCACAGACTTCCTGGATGATCTCTGCCCAGTCTTAGAGAAAGCTGTATGAAGGGAGTAAGGTGATAACCCCAACTAGAACAAAACACCTCAAAAGCTTGGTTATCTACTTATTTTAGTTGTCTGGTTTTCCTCAAATAAGCAAATGAACCACTTGCATTTCTGCCCCAGGTTTGAATCTCCACCCATATTACTCCCAGTCAATGACAAAATTGAACGTGGCTCTCCTACTTCTGGGAGGCTCCCTCACCAAGACATGAATCAGGAAATGAGCAACACCTGGTATTTGAACAGAAAACCTTTGTGGCAGCTTGGCAGTGTCTTTGTCTGGATTAGGCACCAGAGCAACCACCTTCAGCCTCACACAGAATGACACTTCAGCTCATTTTTCTTGGCAGTAGGGGAGACAAAACCTGCTCAGTCTGTTCATGAGTAAAATACTTCTATAAGGCTGCAGGCTGGGAAAACTTTCATATGAAAAAAGTAAAATATTTCTGGTCATTAAAGGCACCTTTAAAGTTACACAATTTGAGATTGGGAAGGTAGTTGACATTTAGGAAAATTTATAGCATTAACTCTTCATTTTTAATGTCTTGGTTCATCGTCTTTAAAATGAAGAGAAAATATTGCTTTTACATTTTAACAGGATGTTGCAGAGACCTACATTAAGGTCTAGGAGAAGCTTAGAATTAATGAAAAACATAAAAACATTTTAAAAACAATGGGAAAAGTGCTAGTATTTCAAAGTTTAAAAAATTGCTGAAATTAGAAGCATAAAAATTGAAATCTTTATAGCTGAGAACTATAGATGGAAAACCCATCAATATCCAATCCAAGCAATTAAATGCCAGATTCTGATGAGGGGCTTTCTGTAGCAAGGACTGCATCTCTAAATGACAATACATGGCAGATCTATTGCATGTTTATGTGCTAATTGCCCAAGTTAAGCATTAGAAGTAAAATACCCAATCCAAACAAAATAATTTTTAAAAATATAGATATAAAAAATGAAATAATTGGGCTGGCATTCTCTCTGCAGCACTTTCAGACTCCCTCATGGAGAGCAGATAGGAGAACACTGTGTTCTGTTCTGAATCATTTGCTGCATGGCTCCAGAGCCAGTGTCTTCAGGAGCAAGCCCTGTACACCTACACCCACAGCCCAGTTTCTGAAGGCAAGAAAGAAAAATGAGGTAAGTGTAGTCCTAATATGCAGTGAAAATCTTGAGAACACAAGCAAATTACTTTCTTTCAAACTCCCGAGTTTGAAATGTTCGCTTTAGAAGGAGCACACATACAATCACCTGTCAAAGGGATGCAACATCTTATAGAACTTCATTACTCAAACATCTTTTCCAAGAAGAGATGCCAATTTAAAAAAACTGTCTCACAAACATACCAGGGTTCAACTCCTATGTTAGCAATAGCCTGTGGGTAGATCATTGAATCATTAAGGTTGGGAAGGACCTCCAAGACCAAGTCCAAGTTTTGACCAAGTACCACCAACACCTAAGCCACAGCACTAAGTGCCACATCCAGTCATTTCTTGAACAGCTCCAGCAATGACAACTCCACTGGGAAGTCTGTTCCAATGTCTGACCATCCTGTCAGTGAAAAAATTCTTTCTGATGTCCAACCTGAACCTCTCCTTGGGCAGCTTGAGGCCATGTCCTCTCCTGTCACTGTTGCCTGGGAGAAGAGGCCAATCCCCACTTGACTACAGCCTCCTTTCAGGTAGTTTTAAGAACAATAAGGTCCTTCCTGAGCCACTTTTTCTCCAGGCTGAACACCCCCTGCTCCCTCTATGAAATCAAGATTCCACATGCCCCACACATTCTGCATATTCTTTGCAGTTTAGAAGTATCACAGACTTCCTTACCTCTTATGCTTGTGCTAGATTCTTGAAGTTCCAGTTCCATGTAGTGAAGCTGTTTTTTGGAAGTGGGGCTGACAGGAATATTGACATAGGTGGCTGTCTCACTGTGGGATCGGTCTGGTGTAGGGACATCAGCTGAGTAACCTACTGCCCCTTCTGAAATAAGTAACAGGTTACAACAGGCACTGTTTGCAATGACCCATGATCCAGTGCACACAGACACACTGAAAGCAAACACTGAGCACCAATAACTCTGCTTGCCAAAAAGGACATTCCTCAGTGGTAGACGGGACATGAGAAAACTACAGTTTCTGCTTAAAATACCATGAGACACTGATAAGTCAGGATCTATGCAGAAGACCACAGACCACAGACAGAAATCTTGCTGTGTTGTGGCAGAAAGCAAACACTCTGCAAACATTTCCAACATTAGCAAAACTTCACAAGGCTCCCAGCTCTACCTTAGGTTAGTGAAGCTTTATATGAAGTCATTTGTTTTAGGAAGTTGTGACCTATTGTATCATCTGCAAGACAGAAAGCAGAATCAGTAGAGGTTCTTAAAGCATGTCCCAAAAACAGGGACTGAAGAACTGTTTCAAGCAAAGGGAAGGCAAACTTGAGGAGACAACGTTGACAGCTTCCCTGTGCAGGACTGAAAAAGAATTGAAAAAGGAAAGATGCCATGTGGGGACAGACCAAGTATTAAAATACTTTCATGGCAGGTAAAAAAAAATAATGGGGAAACCTTTCTGAACAGTAAAGATCACAAGAACACTAGAGGACAGCATTTTCTAGAAATTTCTAAGAAATGACACAGACTAACACCTACTAGGAAACAGTTCCTATGAAATGATTTTGACTTAAAATCAATTTTTCTGTCTGCTGGTTTAATTCTCAAGACCTAATCTAGCACTACTTTCAATTATTCTGATCTTGTCTGCCTGTTCAGTGCAGTTGGAGTCCTTACCCTAAAGATTTTCTACCGTCAAGTCAGTTTGAGACAGGAGTGCAGAGGAAAAATGGTATCACTTTGAGATTCTCCTTTTTCATTTAGTTTTCCTATTAAGTCCTTCCTTGACCCCACAAAGAACTGATATCAAATATTTTTTGTCCAAACTGCTGCTTTTCCTTTTTGCCCATTTAGGCACTATTGAGATGTGAATGGAGAGGCAGTAGGATATCAGGGCATTTTAGAGCATAGAGAAGAATGACTCCTTATATCCAGACAACAGCAGCAGTGAATAACCATTGAGGGAAACTTTTTCATCTTCTTGGAAGTATTAGGAATAGCAGAGATAATGTCTAGGCAACAGTATGGGCATGTTCCAGGGTAATGGAATCTCCCCAGGCTTAAGCTATTTAAATCAAAGGAGTCTGCTATACAGTCCAAAAACTGAAAAGACTGGAAATTTGGTCAATTATCTCAGAGATTTTCATAAAGAAAACACAGAAAAATCCACAAAGTATAGAAATATCTCTGACAGACTTCCAGTTGCAAAGCAAGATGTGAGGAACAAAATGACAAAATCAAATCAAAAGAATCAAATGCAGAAGGAATTTTTATATTTTCATCAAACATCATCCTCAGAAATTCTTCTCAATTATTTTGTCCCAAATGTTTCAAAGGAATTTGGCCTGACTGAGCAAGAGGGGACTCAGCAAAATCACAGCATTGAAAACCTGCATCACAAATAGTTGGAAGTTGCAAGTGACAATCTTAAGTTGAGTCACGAACAGTCGTGAAGGAAAAGATAATCTTTGAAGTCTTTCTGTACCCTGGTAAAGTGATGTAACAGAAGTGTAAGTGAAGCATCTTAAAAGTTAGCTAGCATGAAAACTGGCAAGATCCCCTATAGAACTGAACAGCTGACAGGTTCAAGGAAGCTGAACATCACACCTGATGCAAAAAAGCCAAGTGATTTCCCTGAGAACTAAAATCTACACATGGAGAATTGACAGGGCTTTGTGCAAGGAAAGCAAAAGAAACACACAGAAAAAAAAAACCCAAACCTGGCGACAGTTAAATATTCTTATCAAAGCAGGGAGAAGAAGAAAACAAAGACAAACAACCAGTTGGGCAAACTGGAATGGAAGGAAAGGAAAAGCCTTCTGTTGCTCAGTCAGTGCTCTCTCAATAGAAACAGGGCTTTTTTTGTAAACATAGAAATACTTGGTTTCCATTTTTCCTTAAAAAAACTCACCAAAAAAAAGATACCCCTTATTAGGCACTGAAAACTGGCTAATATTTGTTTAAAGAGAAGGATTTATTTAAAAAGCACAAAACAGTCAAATGTTCCTACTAATGAAAACATGGTGCACAGAGCAAGCCATGGACAGAGATTTCAGCAGTCCCTTCTGGGTGAACAGAGACAGGAGGTGCTTCCAAGAGGGGTCAGAGGGCCAGGATTTGAGACCACCGAGAAAGGAGGATTTGAGAGAGAAACAGACCACAATGCACAGTTACAGCATTCTGAAAGGACTGGTAGAATATCATGATTGCTTGAAGACATCAAAAAAGGTAGTTAAGCAAGGAACAGAGAAAAGTCAGTGGCCCTCAACTGAGGGGAGAAAGAAAGGAAAAGATTATAATTGGGGAGGGAAGAAGAAAGTTATATTTGAAACTGGTGTTGCAGCCTTTCTTTCAGCCAGTGTTAGTTATTCATATTTTCTACCCAATATAGGCATCATTCTCAGAAATTAATAATCAATTACACAGAAAGAAAACCAGCACTATAAATACAGCCCAAAGATAAGTGTGTGTGTGAGAATGCATGTAAAGCTGGCGCATTCAAAGGGCAAAACTTCAAAAGTCACACTTAAAAGAGATCTCAACAATAAAAAAAAAAAAAAAAAGAAAATGAAAAGGAAACAAGAGGTGTTTATGACCTCTGATGCAAAAATCTGTACTCACCAGGCTCCTCAGAGCTGGTTGGAGTCCCAGGTTCTGAGGGAAGAGTTAGCATCTCATAGCCACCTTTAGGACCTAGAATACAGGAACACTGTTAATGGCTTTGGATTTAGGAATTTGTACAATATAATCAAAGCATAGGCTTTTCTGGTTTTGACTCGTAACCTTTTAAACTAAACAATCATACAGAATAATCTCAGAAAGCATAAACAGTGGCCAGTGCTGACTTTTCTTTAATGCTGATGTCAGCATTTCCACCAAGGAAATAAACTTTAGGACACTTTTACAACTATTCACACTGAAGGCCACTGAAGTCAACAGTGCATTTTGCTGTACATCAGTGTGGGAGCAGAGCTATCTTGCAGGCATGAATCAGGGAGCAATGTGTGGGTGATCTTGGGAGCATCTGGAAGGCTCTTGTTAAAATTCCACCTCCAGCACGATGGATACCTTCTTGATTTCTGAAAAACCATCGAAAATGCTTAAGCTAGCCCTTACAAAGGCAACTTTGCTTTCCAAGTGCAAATCACCATCTTTACAAGAAGCCAGGCTGCACAACACCATCGGTCTTCCCCCAGCACAAAGCTGAAAAAAGATGCCCACATTTCTTGATGATCTTGGATTCCACCCCACTTCAAACCAGGCAAGCAAAAATGCTGTGTCCATAGAATGAACATATCACAATTAATTTTGAATGACAAACACACATAATTCTATCTGCTGGCAGTGGTTTTTTTCCTCCATTATCATAAAGAAGTATATTTAAATGTGGTGGGTGTTTTTTCCCAGCATATCATTGTTAGGGTACAGGATTTCTCATGGCCTGAGGTGAATTTTTTTTTTGGTGGGTGCCCCTTTGTTAAAGTGATGGCAGCATTTTACTGCTGTGAATAAGATTACTGCTTATACTCTGTCACTTATCTCATCTGTCACTGCCTCTTCTAAACTTATCCCATCTGTCAATGCCTTTCTGACAAAAACTCCTCAAAGCAAAAAACCCAAAGAAATACATAAGCCTTACAATAGGGAATCAAATCATGCATTGCCTTTAATATTTTCTGAAGCTTAAAATAATTTAAGTTTAAATTAGTTTCAATTTACATGCACACACATACCTCATCATCACTTTCACTTACCAGCTTGGAGACTGTGCCCTCTATGCACTTTCAAAGACCCAGAAGCTGCCATGACAGAAGCACCACCTGCTTCCAAAGACAGAGATTCACATTAAATCTAAATACCTGTTGCATTTTTAATAGATGTTTCTAAAACATCTAGGAAAAAACAAAACAAAACAAAACACAAAGAATTACAAATTGTTCTTAATTTAGGCTTTTTTTTTTTTTTCTAAATTTTTTATCCTGAGTTTGTGGCATTAACATCTAATTTTGTTGTTTTCTTTCTTTAGAGCCAAAGGATGCCTTCTATAAAACCTAAGGATGCTGTCCCTCTCTGTTTGTGGTGAGTACTACCTTCCTCACAGGAAAAGCTGTCTTGAGCTAAGGAGTGAAATGGCAATGAGAACTGACTGGGGAGTTGCCTTTGTAAAGTAGCTTCAGCAACAACAAAGTTTAAAGTGTTCATTAAAATCTGATCAGACTGGATCCAAAACCTATCTAAGTGAATGAGAAAACTGCCACACTTCAGCAGCCCACCATCCATGTTAGAGATGGATACACCAGGCCAGGGGGAAGGGAACACGAGGGATCTGATCATGGGGACTGAATCCAGGTCACAGCACGTTCTTGTGAAACACCTCCCAGTGTTCCAGCTAAGAAAGCTTTACCAGGGACACGCCAGATGGCACAGCCAGCCTCCCTTCCCCTGCCTGATTCTGGCCAGCAGGAAGCTGTGTTAGGGAAATCTGAGGAAACAAGAGCTATCAGCTGAGAAACCTGCAGGGTGGTACCCATGCAGTGTGACTTGTGTGCATATACACATTCCTTCTTTAACCAGCAAACTCAGCAGCAGCATCCCCATCTGTTGGGAGCTGGGTTACATCACCCATCCCATCCAGCCCTGAATCTCTGCTGTTGTCACTGCAGGCACCTCAATCCAGTTGAGTGGCATTTGCTTCCTCGCATGGATAATTGTGAGGGAACTTCTTGTGCAGGAGGTGGAACCGAGCAGGAATCGGGTGGGAGGCTGCGTGTGAGTAACCCTGCCACTGGTGACAGGGAGGCTCTGCCATGTGCTGCAGCCTGCTGGGGTTATTTCACAGATAAAATTAACACTCCTCTAAGCTGATGAATAGTCCCTGAGCAGGTGAGACACTGCTCTGCAAATTGTTTTTAAAATAGCGTCCAAAAATTACCACAGCTCTTATGCAATATGAAGAAATTCTGTAAGGTAAATATTCTGAAATAGCTATGAAAACTGCATGGCCTGGGAATTTAAAGAAAATGGCAATTTCTTTTTTTTTTCTCTCCTGTATAAAGTATGCATACAGTTTTATTTCTAAATCTAAGAATTTCCATGCTTGCAAAATTAATCCTCCAGTTTTATAAAATAAATCTAAAAAAAACTCATTATTTCATTTATTATCAATATTTAATCCATAGTGAGGACAATGGATTAAAACAATAATAAAAAACTATTTCAGAAGGGCACAACTGCACTGAAACCTTTAGTTTGTTGTCTTTATGCACATGAAAGCATATGTAGGGTAATCCAAGGCTACAAAAATCAGTTTTAAAGTATGCCATACTGAGAATCCAGTTTTGTATTTTAACAAATAAAGTCAGATTATAGAACTTTTACATACTCTGGAGAGGACTTAACAACTAAAAAATGTTTTTTTGAAAATTTGTTTTTAACAAGCCTGCTGATAAAAATAAATGCAAAAATAGGACAGCCCCAGGCTAGCTGATTTACTTATCTTTTTGCTGTAACTGATCTTCTTTTCTCTCACATCAGTGCATCCTCTCTCTGCATTAAGAACATCAGAATATGTTTTAGGAAGCCAAAAGCCTCACCTTACTTTGAAGAAAGATTACAGCCTTATGCTAATTCCAGCTTCATCACAAAACTAGTGTGGGGTTGGATTTTTAATTGCCTCAAAAACTTACTGAAATTCAGCAGAAATTATTCCAGAGGAAATGTGAATTTTCAAGCAACATTTTAAAGACATTTTCAAGAACAGCCAGGATGGGAAAGGAGATTTAAAACAATAAGATATTCCAATCCATTTATGGTCAAGTTTAAATTTTCCCATTCAGAGCTTATTTAAAAGAACCATTTTAATGTTTCAGGATTTGACTTATTGCATTTTCCTCATTTTTAAATCTGGCAACTAACAAATATTTACATAGTCAAATCTCTCAGGGAATTTTTTTGAAGCTTTGAATTGCATGGTATAAACACATGTCAACAGACATCAACCTAGATATTTTCTTCCTTCTTCTTTTCAGCTACTGTATAAACTGGTTTGTTTCTTATTTATGAATTCTAGGATAACACTTGGAGGAGTGGAAAAAGCAGGTTAGCAAGATACATTTCTGAGCAAATAAAGTATCCAGCAGGAGACAGATGCTCCCTTCCATCATTCTTTTCATTTTACAAGGGATTGTTAAGAATATTTTTTTTCAGTTTCCCCTGCCATCCAGTCTGTGTCAGAACTGAGTATCTCATCAAGAGAGTTGTTTCTGTTCTACTTTCCTCAATGTGTAAGAGGAAGAAGGTATTCGAAATGTGACAAAATTAAAATATGCTGCGGGATATTTTGAATGCCGACGTTTGATTAAACTCAAAAGTTTAATGCAGCTCAGTGAAGACAACAACTATTTAAAATATTTTTCTAACTTCATAGTCATTGCTTTATGCCCATTCTTCAAAAATATGGACAGTTTACAGCACATGTGCTACAGGAAAGAGCCAGGGAAAAAAAAATAACTAAACAGAATATAAATTATAAACTGAGCCCAGACAGTTTACATTTGCAAATCTTGTGACCTATCATTGCATGACCAGTGAGGAGACACACACAACACTGCACTGCACTTACCAAGTGATCACTTCTCACTGCCCAGTCTCTACTCTGCCTTCAAGGGGTAGGTCACAAACACTTCAGGTCTGGGCTATTAAATTTCCTGACAAGGAGTCAGGACAGAAGAAAACACCACATTCTCTGATAAAATCCTGCTTCTTGCTGAATTAAAGCTACCTTTATTATGAAGAACTTTGACCCACTCAGCCAAGCAGCATTCCCATCTCCTCCTTTGAAAACAGATACCTTGCTTAAAAGAGCATCCAAAGGCTAAAGCAACTGATTGGCAGGAGAAACACTGCAACTACACCAGGAGGTTGTTTCATGTCAGTGTAAGAGGAGACTTCCTGGTGCTGTATATTTGCCCTGAAAAACTTCCCTGTTTGTTCTCTTCACTTTTCAAAGTAATTTCATATATTTTCTGCTGTACCAATGGCATTATCTGCAAGACATAAAAGCTGAAGGGGATACTTAAAAATGCTTACTTGTTCTAGAGATTTTTGCATATTCAGAAATGCTTCCTGTCTCTCTAAGAGACAACTTTAAAAGTGGTGGAATCTCTCAAAATCAGAAATGCATTCAAGCACACTGTTCAAATATTGCTCCTCAACGATGTCCCTTTAGTCTGTGCAAAAAATAACAGAGGATATAACTACCTCTAGCTATTATGCATATTCCCATGCTGTGGGCCATTCCAGCCCAGCCTCCTATCCTTAAAAATGCAGAAATGTTAAGCTAGAATTACTACGATTTTCCTGTGCCAGGAAATTCAGTGGCCGGGTTGTTTTTTTTTTAAATACACCTTCAAAGATGCTTTACATACATTTAATTCAAAAATCTTGATATATGTGAAGCTCAGGATCTACACTGGCCAGGGATTAAGGTCACACACAAAAGCAATTTTTTTTTTAAAATTTGAAATAATCACTATGTGTGCAAATAAAGTCCTCACCATTGTGTTCTAGAAGGCTGGGATATGTATTTTCCCTAGATTTCAGTGTCAGAGAAGTTATGGGGAAGCAAATCAGGAATACAGAAAAGACAGGACTAGAAGGTCACTGTGGCACAGACTCACCACCTTCTGTCACCCCCAATTCAGAGAACAGGAAGCTGCTGGATCTGCTCAGCCCAGAGGATGAAGCAGCAGCACTGGGATCATTCACTGACATGGTTTCCCCACAGTTTTCTTTTCCCCCTGGGAAAAGGCCCCTCATACTTCAGACAGCCACCAAGGCAAACATTTCTCTTGTAAATGCAATATGTATTTTAATCAGCTTCCTTTTTCTGAGCTTCTGTATTTCTTGCCCTACAGAATTATTTTGAGAGGAATAAAGGAGGACCAAGAAAAAGCATGCTATATTATGGCAGTGTTTCATCAATCAGTTTCTCATTAGAATGATGCTCTTCTGTTATAGTGTTTAGCCCTATAAGATATGACATGACATGACATGAGATATCTCTGGTGGACACTGTTCAACACACAGTCCTTTACTGACTCAATAAAAACATCAGAGTGCACTTGGTCTTGCTATATTTGAAGAACTGACAAACACATATCCTGAGAAAAAGTGAGAATTGTAAATTGTTTTCAATATAAACAACAGTAAGCACCACAGTATGGCCCAAATTCTTCTTTCTCATTGCTCTCAATTAATTCCTTTAAAGCTGACTCCCAAGCTTGGAATAAAAGTATCAGGCTGCATAAAATTGTTTTAAATGCAGAAAAAAGCGCCTATTTTTCCATTAGAAAAGCTAAGCTGTCAGACAGATTACTTTGTTTTCAGCACCTGTTATATACCTAATTTTATTCTTTCTTTTTGTCTGCCTGTCTTGAGTCCCTATCTACCTAAGAAAAATTTAATAGATAGAGTGTTCATAATCAGCACTCAGGTGATACTGTAGCTGAATTCCAACCCACAGCATTGTTTTCTGTTTATTCCTTAGTTCATTCCCTCAGAACATTTCCCATCAAGCATTGTGTAGGTTTGGCATTGCAAGCAAGGAGGCTGGCAGAGAGCAAGAGTGTCTGTTGCAATGCTGATGAATTTGCTCCTATGGAATAAGGGGAAAATGGAAAAGAAGAGAGATAATTTTCGAGTCAAAAAGCAATATGAAAGTGCACTGCTTCCCTGGGAGCATATTTGTTACTTGCCCATTCAACTGCTGGGTTTTGCAAAGGCAGAGCCTGTGGCATGGAGCTACAGGGAGATCAGAGCTCCCACTAGGGAAGTTTAATTTAATGTTGAAACACTCAGGGCTGGGTCTGGCTCATGGGAATGCCCAGGCAACCAGCTCCCCTGTGGGAATTGAGAGAGGATGAAAGTTTCTGAAATAGGGTGCACAGAGCTGGTATGAAATCCCTTCTCCAGGGACTGCTGTGTCCCTAAGCACTTCTGCAAGCTATTCCAGCTCCCAGCCTCCCTTCTCTAAATGGGAGTCTTGGGATTCAGACTGCTCAGCTCATTTGGAAGGGGTTGGCAGCTAAGGACAGAAATAGTGGCATTTGGCATTTCCCTAAGGACTAAAATAGTGGCATTTCCCCTCCACACAAAACAGCCTCATGGTTTAAACATCATTCATAAAAGAAGATTGCTGTGACAGAGTTCTACTCAACTGAGAAAATACAAATATTTTGAAGGAAATAATTTGCCCATATGAGTAAGAGCTGGACGCTCCTTATCAAAGCTGTTGCAATGGAATAGAAAGGAGAACAAGATTTAAATGAGAGGCCTAAATTACAATTAGAAACATGACAACTTCTAGGAAATACATTGTAAATGTAAGAATAGCAAAGGACTTCGGATGATTCAAGGTGGATTAAGGATTCTCACTGCAGAACATGTTAAATAAATACCTGCCAGACAAACACAAAAGTACATCCAAACCTGAGGGCAGAGACTCTCACTAGACAACTGCTTCAGTCCTATTTTTCCTACAATACTTTGGTTTACAGTACCAGAAAGATAATGAAGATAATGACAAGCTCTTCAGCTCACCATTCTGTGAAGGAATGTGCAGTCTTTTGTTTCACCTCCCAACACTGAATGTGGATCTTATTCATGATCCCTTAACTCAAAGCACATAAGCAGTTCCTGAGTAAAAGACCTACACACACATCTCTGAAATTGCAACCACCAGATCAAGCTGCAGGATTTCTTAAGCAGTTGTGAGAATCTCTGTACAGGTCCCATGAGAACTGCTCACACAAAATGTATTAAACTGAGGTGTCTCCAGAATCCAGCAGTCTCAGAAATCAGGAAATCTGAATCATATTTTTGATCCTCTATCCTGTCATGGTATTTTGAGGTCCATCATAACTATAAATGTAGTCTATTATACTTAAGAGCACACATTCCCACATCATACAATCCTAAGAATCCCTTACCTTTATCTGTAGCACAAAGCTATGATAACAATGGGAACATTTTCCTCCTACAAACTCAAGCAATCTAATTCAGTCTCTCCTTCTAATCAATATTTACAAAGCTATTTATAACAAAGGCAACCAAATTCTTTAAACCAGAATTAAATGATTCACCCCAACTTGTTTTTTTCCATCTAGTAATACATCTTAGAATTGTTGCCATATTTAGAACACTTTTTTGTTTGCTATTAGAATGAAACACATTTCTCTAAAGTTGCTGAGTGTGTTGCTCAGCATATCTAACTAAAAGAAGAAAGAGAATACCCACATTCCCGACAAATAAACTGTAAAAGACACAAACAACTGACCCTTGACTGTTTAATTTCATGTCTTGCTACAGAACTGAGACATTCAAGAGCAAAAATATTGGATAGAACATGTGGGCACCTGTAGCCCAGGAAGGAATGGGTTGGCATTCTACAGTGTGTTTGAATGAAAATATGATGAAAAAGAAATGTATTTGTGAGTAAGTAAATCCCTACACTAGGAAATTTTATATCTGGGTATTGGGTCATCGTACAATCATTCATGCTAGTAGAGGTATCTTGCCGTGTATGTGCACAATACAGGTTTTGAAAGTAGTTGTCTCAAATTAGTGTGCCTTTATTTTATTGTCAACAATGGATAATAAGCTCTCACAACAGAGGAACATAGACAAGTTCTAATGCATCTCCTTTAGCCCAACAGAACTGTGTGAATGACTGCTCAGCATCCTGGGACCTGCAGTTTATAACTTAGATTAAATATTCAAACGCCACAGAGTTATTTTGAAAGTTTTGCAATGCCAAGTTCAATTATACTTAATATTTCACACATATGAAACACAAAACTTTAAAATGAATTTTCTAAGGACAAAAAAAATGCAATGATACATAGAAAACTTCAGTTGCTTCTGTATTCTGAAAAATAGTTGTAGTATTGAAGAATTTTGAGTAACATTGGAGCATTTGAGAGGTGAAACGCCACAGAGAAAACTTCAGTCACTGGCTTTAGATGCTGCATTTGCCTTAAGCATTTGTACTTATTCCTACAAGAGTTCTTTCCTTAAAGTATATTTTCCCAGTGTACCAGACAATAAAACCCACCTGCTCAAACTTCTTCAGTCTCGTATCTTCTCTGTCTGTTGATATAAAAACCTGTCCTGTATTTCTGAAGATCCAATTTGCTTAATGATAGGCTTTATCAAAACAGCTAACTCCCTCATATGCATGAATATCCTGAGATTAAGTTTTTTGTCAGATATTGTTTGCATCCAAAATTAACTTGACACTGAAATTAATACAGAAATAACATTCTGCCCACCACATACAGCAGAAGTTTCCCTATATTTACACACACTTGAATCATAAGTGTTCTGGTTTCCTTGGTTTAAGTGGAGGACTAGAAACTTGAGTACCAGAGGGAAAGATAAAATTAATGATCCAATTTGGGCTTCTACTTACACCTCTATAAATCAACAGTAATTCCACTGACTTGAGTGGAACAACTAGCAACAAGATCTGCTAAATGCTTCTGGATTTTCTCCTGCTAAGACAGATAAAAGAATAGAGTTACTTTTAACCTTCTCCAGAGACACCTCCTGATCCTGAGTATCACATTGGATTTGTTCACATAAGTATCCATCAGTTACCCTGCTTTATGTATTTGCCAAGGTTTTTTAAAGTAGTAAAGAAACCCAAGCACAAAGAGCTGTTCTGTGTCTATTGGAGGTGGGCAACCTATGAGATTTAATGGATCTGATGAATTATCAGGTAAACTATTTAAGGAATGGAAAGGCAATTAAGATACTAACCAAATTCTTCACACAGATCTCTCCAAGGTCTAAGATGGAGAGAAACCACCCAAAATGCTTTCTTTGAAGTAAAATGATAATTCAAAGGTGTCAGACGAGTTTGGCTGCATTAGACAGGGAACTTGGGTGATCAACACATTTTACTGATAGAGAGGTTTACAATGCAAGGATGGTCAGTGCCTTTGCCTAAATAATCTTTCCAGGCCAGATACTCAGTGTCCTCTCATTAGTGGTTTTGTTGGTCAATCAATAGTTTCACTGAAATGAGAAAAGCATCTCCCAGTTGCTTCTGGTAAAGATTCATTCCTGTGGCTTAGTGTCTTTTAGGGAACTGGCTACACACACTGTACATATAAATTAAGTTTGCCTTTGGTACTAATACAACCTAAAAAGAACAATTTGTTGGTGTTCTTCAAATAAATAGAAAAAGTAAACAGCTTCATATAGAGCCTGACAGCTTCAAACCTCTTCAGATTAACAAAAGAAAGGGAAAAACAAATCTATGAACCATTGCAACCAAAGTTACCACAGATTTTGAATGTATTTCATAATTGCCAGTCATGAGTTGCAGCAAAACCAACCACAAACAGGACACCTCTCAATACAGTATTTAGCTCTGCTTCCATAAATCTTCTGTTTCTCTTACCACAATTTGAGACTTAAACATCATCCTTAAATAAAGCAAATAACTAAATGGCTCCTACCTGATATAGCTGGCAAGACTCCAGACTGTAATACTGCTGTTCCCTAAAGAAAACAGAAAATTTCATAATGAAAAATTTTTACAAGAAGTAGAAACTTGAAAAAATGTAGGAAGTATATAAAAGTAGAAAGGAGGGGAGGAAATCAGAAACATGGTCAAGATTTCATTTTTGAAAGAGAAAAAACATCACATTTTGGAAAATATTAGATTAAACTTGACAAAGATGGAAAAATGCCAACAGAAGTTTGATGTGTGAAATATATCAGGTCTGGGACACTGTTAAAGTATCACTGAAATTGTAGAAAAGACAACAAATAACTACAAGAATCAGCTTTGTTTAGATAAAGAAATAAACCTGAGATAATAACAAAAATAAAAGCAGTCTTTTTTATTAAGTGATTTTTTTCCATCTCTAAGATTGTCTTCATTTCCATCGCAGTACATCATATTCTATTACTTCTGCAAATCAGAGGCCTCCTGCTGCAATCCCCTGTAAGGCAGAGACTTCATTAACAGTGGCAACTGCAAAGGCAGCTCAGCAGAAAGAACAGTAGAGAGATGTAAAAGCTACCATTTATAATTCTACAAAACACAGCAAAACATGCCTTTACCCATAGGAAAACCTTTTAAAATTATTATGGCATCATGTACAAATGTAAGTGCATGGCTTTCAAATGCAGAGCATAACACATATCTCAACCCACCCTGTGATTACATCAAAGGAGAAAAGGGGTAAGTGACCTCACTCAAATCATATGCTTTTGTTATGTTACGCCTGCTGTGATACTCAGACAAAAACCAACAATGTGATTATCTAAGGCCTGCATGTCTCACAGTGTTACTCATAAATATAAGTTAAATATCCTTCAAACATACAATCTTTTATCTGAGTGCTGGGGTCTGTGATGCAGGGCTGCTGGTTCCAGCCACCCCACTTCTACAACACCCACAGTAAGCAGATATGCACCACTCGTGTGTCACACACCATGAGCTGCATGGCCAGGGCTATTTTAGCTCTGGTAGTGATCTGGCTGCTGTCAGATGACATTAATTTTTTATGGTCTGCCTCCAAATATCTTGGGTAGAGTTCAGTGATGGATGTTAGGAGCACCCACTGGTTTGATATGCTGGGTCATTATTCATAGATTAGCTCGGTTGCCCTAAAGAGCTAAATAGAATTTAAGCCTGGCATTTATTTCTGTGTGTACAAATAACCACCAAGGCACTTAATCCTTTTTACAATCAAAATGGCATTTTCTTTTCCCCCTTCTGTGTATATTTGAAATATCTCTGCCTTTCTGTCACCTTTTAATTTTCTTTTAAAATTTCATTTTATTATATTCAAACTTCCATTCACTTTAAATTTCATGAAATATGTGATTGATCACACCAGTTTTCATTAAAAAAAAAAAATCAGCAGTTAAAAATACTGTCCCACACAAAGAAGAACAGGCCTACCTGTCTCTATATAACTTTCCAATGATAACACACCTAATCCTGCTCTGGTGCTACTTATGGGAGTTTCAGTCTTTGGGCCCAAGATCAGCCCAAAAAGTCCAGATCATCTAATGTAAGCTCCACAGAAAGGAGCAATGATACTGTACTGCACAGTTTCCTGGCTACAGAAGAAGTTTTGTCAGATTCATACTGACAAAAAGCACCAGAACAGCTTTGCATGGCATAAAAAGGAGCCAGGAGTTAGCAAAGTTAGGTGGATAGAAACAAAAGAAGGAAAATATTGTCTTAAAACTAATTCTTCCCATTACTGGCTATGATGGATAGCTGCTCAGTATAAACCAAGCATTTTCACAGAGTCAAAATATTTTTGTTTCCTTTTTTGCCTCCTGAAAAAGAGGAACCTACACTTTCAAGAAAAAGCAGACTAGCTCCTGCAGGTTTTAATGCTGAGCAGGGCTCCATCATCACTGGCAAGGGGAATGAAATGCCAGTCACCTGATAACTGTGTCAACATTTCAGACACACCTCATCAGCCACAGCTTATGTAATTCCCTTTGTGTATCTTTAGAAATAAAGCTTTTCTTTCAGCTCATCTAAGTTTGGCAGCTTTTTATAGCTCCATTATTCTGTGCCTACTGAGAGTTAGAGCTCTCAGCTCAGGAAAGATGAACCTCTTGGAGCTGGTCCAGACGATGGACACAGAATGATGGGAGGGCTGGAGCACCTCTCCTTTGAGGGAAGGCTGAGAGATTTGGGGTTGCTCAGCCTGGAAAAGAGAAGGCTCCAGGGAGACCTGGGAGCAGCCTTTCAATATTTAAAGGGTGTTATAAGAAAGATGAGGACAGACTTTTTAGCAGACCGTGCTGTGATAGGACAAAGGGTAATGGTTTTAAAATAATAGAGGATAGATTTAGATGGGATATAAGGAATAAATTTTTTCCTGTGAGGGTGGTGAAACACTGGCACAGGTCACCCAGAGAAACTGTGGATGTCCCATCCCTGAAAACATTCCAGACTCAGCTGTATGGGGCTCTGAGCAACCTGACCCAGTGGAGGTGTCCCTACTCACTGCAGAGGGGTTAGACTAGGTGATCTTTAAAGGTCCCTTCCAGCACAAAATATTCTATGCTTTTTAGGTCTCTTTTGTTTTAGTCTAAGCACATATATGAAGTTTTTCCCCACTGTGACTTCTCAGACTGGAAGAAGAAAGGCTCAACATAAATGAGAGGCTCCCAGATTCTTGTTATGAAACAGGACTTTGTACTTGACAGTAATAGAGGCAAATATTTGCACTGAGATTTTTATTCTGCACATACAAAAAATGCACTCATAAACAGAGGCTTGATTGCAACATTGGTCAAATGCTTAATTTTCGCAGAGGAGATGATGTAGACTGCTTTTTCTCCTCTGCCTTCCTTTATTCTAAAGCTATCATGTAGTAACAAGGCTACACTAAATTTCCCGTTTTTCAAAAGGAAACCATGAGAATCATGACTCAAAATCCCTGAGTCCCTGAAAAGCAGGAACTGTGAAGCAGAGCTCTCCAACAATGAGCAAACACTCTCCTGCCTGCTGTGTGTAGCTTGTGGCATGTCATCACAACCCTCTGACTGCTTCACATAGTTTGTGTGCAGAGAGAGGCAGCAGATTACAGTCACATAATATAATTTATGAAAATAAAATTGAACTATCAGAAACTTCACAAAGGAGAAAAGGGTTCAACGAGAGATCCTGAATGAAGATTTTGAAATCAGCGTGACAAAAGTTTAAAGTTCTTTTAGAAAATGGAAGAGGAGAAGTATTGATCGTGTCCAAAGATCTGCAAAGCTCAGATATTTTAGCGAAAAGGAACCAGTCCCTAATGAGACTAACAGGTAAAGTACTTTCTTTGTAAGGATTAAAGACTATGATTTATTCTATTATTCTAAATCACAGTCAAGTTTACAGCTTGAATGCTTAGGCTGCCACAAGAAAAACAAAGTTCCCAGGAAAGGTCAATAAATACAGGCACATGGAGCAACCTTTAAAGGTCATCTGCCTTGATGGGCTGTTTCACCCAGCAGTTGATCAAGTTCAGAACAAAAGATACAAAATTTTTAAACTCTGTGATACCTCCTAACAACTCCAAATGAAACAAACTCCTGCCCATGGCATGTTTCAGGTGCAGGGCTCCAATTCCAGCCACAAACTCCTGATTACTCAGCTTCATCTGTCGCAAGCCAACTGCTGCCCTACAGAAAGATTGCTGCAGTCAGTTCAGAAGCATCTCCACTTGCTCAGCCAAGCCCAAACATCAGCTATTTGATGAGGCATGAAGCTGGCAATTTCAGTGGCACTGGCAAACTGTGGGCTGTGCCACATTAAAATACACCCCTTAAAACCTGTGGGATAATCAAGCTCCACTCATCCACAAGTTACAGGTCTTGTTTAAAACCAAGAGGTGAGAAACAACCAAAAGTATTGTTTAATTCCAGACCAGGTTTGTGTTGCCATCTTCTCTCTCTCTCAGGCTTTTACAGAGGCCTCTGCAGTTGTGATTCTTATATGCTTCTGTTGAGAGGCATCTCCTGCTCCTTGCTCTGGGCCTCCCAGCTGCCTGCAGCCAGGAGCCAATTGTCACACAACCCAGAACACAACCATTAACATCAGAACGTGATCATTACCTCCAAAAATGGCAGGACTTGACTTTAGCATAGTCTGAAGCTATCCACTCATGGGAGAGGAAGAAAAGCTGGGCTGAGTTCCCTACCACAAAAGTCAGTACCTGGATCCATCAGCCAGACAGCAGAAATTCAGATGGTGGAGCCTCAGTTGCAACACTGGAGGGTCAAATTTCAAGCTGTGCTACTGATAATATATGAGTCCGTGGGGAAACTGACACAGCAACAAGGTACATGATTTGCTCTTGTCTTTTGCTTTTCAAAACCAGACCTAGAATTGCTACACATTTGACAGTGACACTAGGAGTGTGCTGAACAACTGGACTGTAATGCAATTACATGGTCACATACCAATTTTTCCATGGGACATCTGTCTCATTCACTGCACGAGAGAGACACATGTGTGGGTACAATCAAGATGGCATGAGCAACTGCAAATCTGTCAATTCCTCAACAGTGAGGAGCTTAACTTTTCAACCTAAACAACATCCTTTTAACATCACACACGTATCTCATTATACACAGAAGTATTCAGACAGAATTCTAGAGCAACCAGCTATGCAATACCATCCAAGGCATATAAAATACCTGGTGTAAACACATCAGTGATGTTTGTGTCTGTCTCCAGGCATTGCTACAAGCCAAGCTTGCATACTTGTGAGACAAAAAAATAAGTCAGGAGAATGTACAGCTGGCCCGAACTCACTCCAAGTTGATAGCCAAGTCTGAAGGAACACAACACCAAACCTTCATAAACTGTCTTAACACAAATATCAGCTAGACAGCTTGTGATCACAAAGACATGCCCAAAACTACAAGTTATAACACATAAATAAAATAAAGACACTCTGCCACCTCCATCAAACTGAGGTTTAGGGTTTGTCTTACCATTTCTTACCAATTTCATAAAGTTTGAGTTTCTTATGGTTCCTCAAGGATTGGTATGATGGCTCCAAATCAAACAAGATTATTTAATACTTCTGTGAATTTGAGGGCCTCTCCTCCTTAACCATAGGTAACATTCAGAAGCACTGGTTTCTATACAGGAAGAAACTTCATTATTTCATAGAGATTTTGTAGGGATAAATATAGTGACAATTTGCAGTAGCAAATCCTCTAGTGAGAGCTGTATAAGAAACTCAAATGGAAAGATGGACACTAATGATTATGAATATTGCTGAAAAGATGAGCTCATCTAAGATTCTGAAGAGACCTCACAGGACAAAGACAGTGAAGAGAGCACTTCACTCCTGGTTCATGATACAGGAGGACTTTTCACAGCAGAAGCCAGGACTAGGCTGAAGAATTCCAGCAGCCAGAGGAAATGGCTAAGCCAGACATAGCAAATTGCTTCTGAAACCAATTTTAATCCAATGTATTGGATAAACCCAGCCAGAATAGTGGAGGAGTTAGAAGACAAGAACTAAAAATGATTCTTCATGAAAAATAAAAATACCATATGCAAATGTCACAGGATATATTCCTCAAACTTAACAATGGGTTCACAGCATCTGCTGATTTCAGAGCACAGAACCCTGAACAAATTCTGTGACTTGATGCTAGGTACATAATACAATGCATTAACATCAGCCTTCACTTCCTCATCTTTCACCAGGTATCTCACAATAATCATTCCACCATTCAGGACATTATAGACTGACTCCTTACACAATTGCCATTAAAATAAACCTTATTCAGCTCAGAAATGATAAATGCTTTCTCTCCAACTCTGAGATTTAAGAAAAAAGGCAACTACCATGATATAATCTAAAGTTCAGCATGTCATACATTCTTAGGGCCAAAATAAAGACAACCAATTCTTCCAGGTAATTAGAATCATCTACATTGTTCCCCCCAAACCCTCAGCTGAGCTGTCCTGATTTACAGGAGCAGATGTTCTGCAGTTTTATGGGAAGGAACAATTTTTAATTTAAGCATTGAGACACACAGCAGATTTTCCAATTCAAAATGTTGTCAGCTTTTTAGAGATGTTTTCACAGAAACATTCCATTCCCTATTCCCCTTCCCTGAGCCTTGTTCAGCTCAGCTCCTGGTAAGCCACCTCTTCTAAGGTACAGACAGAAACTCCTACTGAAATGCTCATGCACAAGAGTTCAAACACACTTTTCTCCAGACTGTTGAGGGTCCAGCAATGCACCCACAGCATTGTTTTAGCCAGCCCCATTTCCACAGGTGGACACAAGTGGTCTTCCTCAGCTGGCAGCTCAATCACAGTGAGCACCGTAGCTTTAGCCATGCAAAGATAGAGGCTGCATTTCTCTTTTAGAAGTTGCAGGGCCTTTATGGAGAGATGTTTATAAGCAATAAAAATCAACATTAATAGGTTATGCATTTGTATTCTTATAGAAAGACTGTAAAATGACAGGCATCTGTGCCTGCAGCTGCATTTTAACATGTAAGAATATTTTAAATTTAATTTAGTGCTGATAACTGGAGGGAAAGAAAATTTCCTCGTTACGTAAAAAAACCACGTTTTTTTTTTTTAGAGAGACTGGCACTTCTAAAGTCTTGTCAAGTGCAATGGAAACAAACTAATGTACACAAAGTCAACAAGGCTTCAGTTTCACATATTCTGGTTTATATTTCATATATCCCAAATTCCAACAGGGGGTAGCATTACACTTCTGCAAGAACATTTGATCTTTAGAATACACTCAGTTTCCCCACATTTGATAGTCTGAACTTCCTTGTGCAACAGATCTGTTAATTTCTACTCATTTTGCACCCAAGGAAACCACACAAGGCAGAGACTCCAGCAAAACTCCCCAAATGCTGAAAGTGAGGCTCAGAGGGGCCCAAACAGGTATGAAAAACAGCAGATTTGTCTACTGTGCAAACAAGCAGTGTTTGGTTCTCAGCTCATTCTTCTTGCTCAGC
Source organism: Drymodes brunneopygia (assembly GCA_013400955.1). Classification (NCBI taxonomy): domain Eukaryota; kingdom Metazoa; phylum Chordata; class Aves; order Passeriformes; family Petroicidae; genus Drymodes; species Drymodes brunneopygia. The sequence goes on along the minus strand of VZTZ01032122.1, from coordinate 952,682 downwards.
ACATAACACTAACAGGAGAGGCAAGGTGCTCATGGGGGGGATGCAACACCTCACATGATCCACTCCCTTTGCATTTTGAAGTTCACAAGACTAACTGTGCCCCCACTGAGCATCTCAGTACTCAGAAACACCTGTGAAAACTTGACCAATGGGAAGTCCTGTTGTACATCTCAGAACAGCACAGCCCAACAGAAACCACAGTTCTGAGTCAGAACATTAACCCATTTCAAGACTGTCAAAGCCAATACAAAAGTACTAGGGAGCAGGAAGCTGGAGAGACTGAAAATAAATGAGAAGGATCATCATTGACATAAGGACCTATGCATCCATGTGCTCACACAGGGATTCAGGTGGCCTTGCCCTCCTGGTTAGCAAAGCAGCAATTTATGGAAAGTTTTCACACAAAAGTGCATGAAGTATCCATCCCCTTTACCCAGATTTTCTGCTTTCAACAAGATTTAAAATCCAAGTCAGCTATTCATGAAGAAAAGGGATCCCTTTTTGCAAATAAAGAGTTCAACTACAGCTCTACAGCTGAAGTAACAGTAAATAGGGAAGGACTCAAATGAAAACATTTCAAAAGCTGGCAAAGTGAAATCTCAGATCTTAGAGACAAATTAAACCTGCCCCTGTGCATTCTTAGAGATGGAGAAAGTTTATGTAAGCTTTAATTATCATTTTGAAACATTCACCTGGGGACAGCTGTAAGTCTGTCTTTTTCTTCCTCTACTTCCCCCAAAGACCGTTGTTCCACAGTGTGAGCTTAACTTCTGCTGGCACTAAAAATACACTTGTGCATGTTTTGTAGCTGATGGAGCTATGCCAATTTACATTAGACTAGTTACTTGATTCCTTCCTTCCAGCCCATTCCACATAAAGACTCAGAGAAAAGAACCCTTGTTATAACCTGTGCATCCAGTTCCACAGAGAGAGAACTAGAGTGGGCTTAATTATGGGTCTAGGAAGAATAAAAACGAAAGCCTTGCAATATGATCTTCACATTCATTTTCCTCCTTTTTCAACTTCACATTTAGAGCTATAGTTAGTCAGCTTCTTCCAGAAAAAAAATTATTAACAAGATAATCAGTGATCATCAGTAGAAAAGAAATGGATGGAACTAGAAGGACAAATAAGGGAGAAAAGGCTCAAAATAGCAAAATTAAGACAAGTGGATTTCTTTATCCCTGGCCCATCATTGAAATTATGGTTTGTCAAAAGTAATGAAACTATAATTAAGCTGCAGAGCTTCAAAGGATACAGATACTTAACTATGCATGGGGGCTGCTTCTGGGCTGTTTCTATATCAGAGAGCAGTGCTATAAATCATTAGGCACAACTATATCTATATGTTTTTTCCAAAGCCTCCTATAGTAGTTATCTCTATAGCACGTGTGTTCTGCTTGACATTGTGTCTCAAGGAATGAGATGAATAGGCAAACTTCATCTGGAAATGTTTTTTTTGTGCCACAGGGGATTCAAGTATTCAGTTACCAGCCCTGATACAGCCCACTTAGCACTTCTCTGTCCTTCTAATAAACCAGATCTGGAAAAGGTTTATATTTCCTTAATATTTTCCAGGCTCAGATTTCTAGTACATTCAAAATTGCTTCCAATCAGCATTGAATTAGCAGAGGATTCCACACAATCCAGACTCCTGCAGAGGATGTGGCTTGGGGAGAGGGAACATAGCCAGAGTTCATGTCCCACTGATTCCCAGCTGTTGAAACAGTCATTTTAGTTGACTGACAGCTGGCTGCTGCACTTTATCCTGCGAATAGCCCGATATCCTCATGTGACAAGACTTAGGAGCACAAAGTCAACTTTAAAACCCCTTTTCCATCTATACTTTGGACTCATATGGGATTGAACTTCTGCAGAGAAAGTCCCAAGGTCTGCTTTCTTTCATTTGCCCTGCTTTCAGGAAAAAAAAACATGGAAAGACATAAAAGATAACTCCACAGAAAACATACAAGCAGAGCTTGCATGCAGTAAAAGCACTTTACTGAAGCCTAGAAGCCCTGTATAAGGCTGATATTCACTCACCCTATCCTGGCTTTTATTTATCCTATGAATCACACTTATTTTGACCTTAACATCCTCATCCCACCTGAGGAAGTTCAGTGTACACACACTAATTTTGTGTTGTTATATTGATGCATCTAATTTCCCTGGAGCTGAACCAGAGGGAACAGAAAAACAACAGTAGTTCCACACAACATTTTTCCCTATGCTTCTGTCCTACACTCACGGGTTGAATTACTGGCTGAAGTAAGATAGTTTTCCAAGGCACAAAATGTTGTTACACCAGCAGGGATGGCCGGAATGTAAGGAAGTCCTTCCCTCTGCAGTGTCATTTACAAATGGAACAGAAGTTTGTATGAGACTGTAAAAAGAGCTTTCTTCACACTTTAAAAAACCTCAGTTTTACCTAAACCCTGTTTGGCCAAAATGGCTTTTGATCTAATAGAGGAACTGGGGGGAAAAAAAGTCATTCCATCCAAAAAAATGTGCAAAATTAGATTTTGTGCAATATGCCTCTCCATAAAGATTTTAGAAAAGAATACATTAAGAAAACAATACAGTTACGGGTTTTTTCCTCCATCTGTTGTTATAACTTGCCTTGAAGTTCAGGCATATCCTCAAGTATGTTCTTGATATCTTGCTCCTTTCTAAATGCTAAAAGATTGTTCAGCCCTCAGGCTAATCCCATTCTTGAAAAGAACTGATCTTCAACTGCCATGTCCTCAGTCACAGACTTTTTGATTCAGCTGAGTGTAGGGACTCCTGCATTCATAACTTCTTTCCAGTAACTGCAGTTCTTGAAAGACACCATTCTTCAGGCTCAATTTCAGACACAAAAAAAAATTCTCTTGAAATAACTGCTTTGTGATCTTCCATTAATAGAAAACGGCATTCAACTATTTGTTGAAGTTATAAAAATTAGTGATAGACTCGCCACCATTTTAAAACAAAAATTGTGGAGCAGCAGCTTCATCCTGGCAGGTTGATTTTCTCCTTTAGCAACTCACATTAATGACTTCCTTTTCTGTCCACAGTTCTCTTAAAAGGAAAAAAAACTTTCTGTCTCTCTCTCTGCCACGTGGAAACATTGGATGTTAAAAATTCTGTCCAAGTGCTAAAGATTATATTGAACGCAAAGTCCTGCAGAAACACCATCCCATCAGACAACAGCCTTTGGAAGCAAATACAGATACCACAGAGAAAGCGAGGTAAGCTGGTCACAATAAAACCCTAACACAAAATCCTGCATCAGTCCAATTCTCAAGCTTCTTACCTCTCTTTATAAAAAGTGAGATAGTGCCCAAAACACCACTTTGCCATCACAAACTCTTGCCAGGAGTCTGTCTGCTATGGACAGCCAGCTTTACAGCACAGTGGGCAGGTTTGTCAAATGCATTCAACACTAAGCCAGGCAGAGCTTTGAGCACACAGAGAGAACACCAGATTTCAGAACGGATTCTTTCTGTATTCCCTGAGGTCCAGAGCAGTCAATTCCACTCTTCTGCTATGGGACAGGGTTTGAAATCTGCCTGTTTTAGATATCAAAGATCCATCTTATTTATTTTAACTCACATGCAGCCCAAATATCTAATGAAGTGAACATTTTAGCTACACTGATTTCAGCAGCCTTGCTTCTAGGAGCATCAGAGGAAAGGAGCTGAAGTCTGCACAAGGCTTCTGCTGAACTCAGCGGGACATTTTGGACAGAACTGTACAGTTGCATGAGAGGTAAACTTGACAGTCTTTTCTTCCTTATGGACTTTTAAAGAATTCCCTCTCCTTTCTCCCCTAGACTAGTTCCCTGGCATTTCAGCAGCAGCATTCAGAACTCTGCATAACAAAGCAATACATAAAATCTCAACTTTAAAAACAGCCCATCCTGAAAACTGGTAGCATTTTTGTATCAGAATGCAAATTTACTACCTTCTTTGCCTATGGGAAGCATTCATTCAGTTCTGAACACGTAAATATATTTCAGTGATTCATTCCTCAAATTGGTTTCAGTATAATGAAACCACGGAGCAGGTTCAATGGAGCAGGTAATAAACCATTTTCTATTCAGCAGATTTGTTGCCACATATTTTCATGCTAACAAATGCCAAAATGGCATTATCCATATGAAGATGTTGTTACCATATTATAAAATTTCACAAACATAATAGCTGGAAAAATTATTTGCTCTTTATGACTAAAGTAATGCAACTTGGAATAGGTAAGGATTTGCCTATGCCACAAGACAACTCATACCTTCAGATATAATCTGATTACAAGTAATTACAAGTCATTGTAATTTCTGCTGGCATATTATCAGCCAGACTGAAAGTATTTCCATGGATATCTTAAAGTAATAAGTATATTGGGAATCTTGAATTACCAAAACTAATTCCACTCCCGTGCCTTGTCCTGAGTTGTGGACAAGTTTAAGCACAATTTGTATAATGTTGCTGGAACACATTTCACCCTTCTAATTTGCATACTTCCAGTTTTAAGTGGCTCTGTCAAAAAAGGTTGGTTGGAAAGGTCACACCCCTGCTGAGCATCTATTTTCAGTCCTCTCATCTACTCACAGTGAGCTGCTGTCAGCCCTCCAGACATCCCATCCAAATGATTGCTATCCTACTGGCACTTGCCAATTCCTTCTGAGCCATGCAATTACTTTGATATCACTGACTGTTAATCAAAACAAAGTATTTCCTGCATAGTCTTTTTAATGCATAATCTTAAAAATAGAATGTTGGCAGACATCACAAATATTTTTCAGAAAAGCAAATCTAGGAATTGAGGTTTTTTGAAAGTAACTTTATGATCTTCCAGAAGGAGATACACCATATGGGAATCAAACCTGGGAATCTTAATCCAGGGCTGCTGCTGGAGTTATTCACTTCCCCTGTGTTCAGTTCCATGTAATCTCTGTTTTCCTTATCTCTTTTTTGGGTTTCCTTCCTCGGCAGGTAAATTTTACTTTGTCCCTTTTAGAAAACAAAGACAGAAAGTGTCTGCTATCACTTTGTAGAAGTCTGTTGAATTTTTCCAGAAATAAATGGATTTCCATATAAGGGAGGGAAAAAAAGACAGAGAGAGGAAAAAAAAAATGCCTTCCATTTTCTTATTTTGGCCACATTCCAAGCAATCTGAAGAGTGTCCTTTACAGCTGCATCAAAAGCAGAAACTCTACAAACCCTACATTCCAAAGGGAATAATTTTTCCAGCTTTTATTGTCAGACAACTCCTCCTTCAAAGCATTTCTTTCTCTTCAGAAAAGCTACTGCTCCCAACAGAGGAAGAAGTAGCCACTGGTATTAGTAATAATAAAAGCTATTACCCAGCTTGATTGCATTTAGGAGAGGAAGCAAATTTTCCTATTTGTTCATTGTGATGGGGATAGAAGGTCAATACCGTGGTTTATCAGTATCTCCATGGCTCTCTGACAGAAAAGCAATCCAGCAGCACCTGTGTTTGGTACAGCAGAATGAATTCTGCTGAGTTACACTGTCTGCATTCCCTCATGGAAGAAAAGATGCTCTTTTCTCTTGACACTGTTATCACTTCACTTACCAGTGCTTCTGTGGCAGGCACTTCTTTCCCATTACAGACCACAGGCTGTCCATTCCCCTTGGCGCCAGATCCCAAGAAGTGCTAACTCTTATTGTTCTGAATTTAGATTAAAACCCTTATTCTTGGCACAAAAATTGTGAGGATTCTTTCATGATAGATGGAGAGTACCTTGAGTGCAGTTTTTTAGATAAAAGATAAGGCAGCCTCCTACAGAGCTGAAAGCAAGTCAGATCTGCACTGCTCTATGGGGTTGATATGTGTTGTCTTTGACACCTTACTTTGACACCTGAAATCCAAATTCTTACCCACTGACCTCCTCCATGCAAACCTTTGGAAAAGCCAGGTCATTTATATGAGCTCTTACCAGCAACTGCACTGGAAAAGGAAGCTGAGTCTCTTCTTGATCACTTGGGAGTGAAGCCTGTTGCCAAGAAGCATTATAATACTCTACAAGTTAACTGGGGAACTGGGAAGAAAAAAATTCTTCCTTCCCTGCAAGCTGATGATAAGCAATATCTCTACACAGTGTATAAGCAGACCTGGACAGGAGATGAGATCAAGAGCATGGAGATCATCTCTACAATAGACTTGGGCTCCTGGCCAAAACTACAAAGAGGAAAACAAAACAAATCTAGCTCTAAGCCTGACACTACATCCACCTGTTTTATGCTCTTTTTTCTGTCAGCTTCAACTGGAGAACATACTTTTGTTCGTCTTTGACCTGCACAACACTGGGTGCTTTTGTCAGCATAACCAGCTCCAGAAACTAATGCCTTTCACTGTAAAGAACAGCAATGATCTCAGGTTTCTTCTAGATCAGAAAGATGCTGTGGGAAAAGTAGTGGGCTTGAAAATACTTTTGAATCTCTGAAAAGTCTGAGGAATAACACTATCATAAAAATTTCAGAGCCTTCAGAGTCTTTTACAATAATGGTAATGTAAATAAAATGTCAGATGGCCAAATCATTGTCCAGTGCAGACACCTCATTTAGTGGTGACACATGTGCTGGGAGATGCACATCACTGCTGGTTCATGTATCACAGCCAGGACTCATAGAAAAACTACTGGAATTAAATAATGAAATAAAAGAGCACAAAATCAAGTTTTCTAATTCATGCAAAAGGTCAGCAAGACACAGTTACAGGAACCTCACAAACACAACATTCAGGTCAATAATGGCAACAGACTTCCAGGTTCCTCTGAGGTGCAAACTGCTCCTGTTAGAGTTCTCACAGTGCCCAACTGCCCAGAGCTCTGAGATTAGAGCAGAAATACAAGCAGCAACAATGCTATAGAAGGTGACAAATGCATCCTTCTCAGCTGAGAATTTAGACAGCTTGCAGCTTTTTTAAAGGTGGGAGGAAGCATAAAATGTTACAGCACCACACATCAATACTGTAAAAAAAAATTCTTTGAAAAGAGATGTGCAATTACAAATAATCATGTTCCTACACTATCAGAGAAAGCATGGAAATAAACACAGTACAAGACATACACATAAGGTTTTCAGTCTCCTGGGGAAAGAGGTAATGACTCCCAACAGAAAAAAAATAGCTAAATAAAGGTAGTAGATAACAGCACATTGTGATTCCTTTAGTATCTGTTTTAGTACTATATTAGAAAATTACTTGATTAAAAGCCAAAAAAATTAAAACATTCTCAGTTACACAGATATGGCCATGTTGTCATGCAGCTGCCATTTCTCGGATTTCACTACACAAGTTAACACCTTACAGGCCTTCTCTTTCACCACTCTCAAAAGCAGCATCAATAATCAAAGGAGAAACACCAGCTAACTCCAGGGTTGAGGGTTTTTTATGGGATTTGGAAGACCAAGATTGTATTCCCAACCCAGTGACAGGCTGCCCACGACCCTTGTAACATTAATCCAGGTAAGACAGCAAGAGACCTCAGTGCAGGATGCTCTTTAGAGTTCAAGCCTCTTCTCTGTCTGAAGACATATCAGCTCTGCCTCTTCCTAGGGTTAGCCTCTCCCTGGTCTGCAAGGCACAAGGGACACACAGATATTCACAGTTTCTCTAAGACACAGAGACTCTGCACCCACCCAAGGCTGCAGGTGATTACCAGCTCTGAAAGGGGAACATGGTGCTGCATGATCACAGTAGTGAAGAGCCTTCTCAAGGATCACAGTATAGGCATGCACATGCCTTCCTGTGGAGTTTTAATGAGAAATAAAGCAGTTTCGACAGGACAGATTAAAAGAGTTAAATATCCTGTCACCCACCCAAACCAAGTCCTCACTTAAACTGAGATCCACGTGGCCCCAAGGCAGGTGCCAGTTCTCCCTATATTGTGTCGGGAAGGGTTCTCAGCCCCTCAGTGCTGCAGATCCTGCTGCCTGACAAAACCCCTGAACTCTTATCCATCATGACCACAACATTTCTGCATTTCTACTAACTACAGATATGCTGTGAGAGTCAAAGTTTGAGGCACAGAGTTACTGTGGCAGCAGTAATTATACAAGTATCTCACAGAGGATTTGGGTAGACCAGCTCCTAATTTGGGACCGTATTGTCCCCAAGGAGGCAAAATCACCAACTTAAGTAGGCGGCTGAATACCAAGAGATCGATGACAACAGCCACACACAAACTGACAACTTCTCTTCCCCTCTATCATGGTAAGTTAACTACCAAAGCAGTGCTCATGACTATATTTCTACATAAATAAGAACTCCCACTGACATAAATATGAGTTTAGCATGAACTAGATATATATAAATGTAATTCCTACTAATAGGCACATTTGGAGCTGTCAACAGTGATTTGAGTATAATACTAAGTAGCATGAAGAGACAGCCATAAACACTCCATATTAATTCAACTTGCAAGAAGAAGAAGGTCAGGGGACAAAAAGCAAAGCAAAACGAAACCCAGAACTTGTCAGATGGAAAAGGACAAAACCAGTTGGAAAATAATTTTATTTTTCAGTCTTCTAAGAAAATTTACAAACAATGGTGGTGTAAAAAAAAAAAAGGAACACCCTATAAAAAAAGTTGACATTTCTCAAACTGTAGCATCAAAGGAAGTTACAGAGCAGCACACATACAATGAAATTCTATTCATCAAATTAGTATTAGTTAAGTAGTTAAAAACGTAATAAGTAATGTCCAATAATAAATCTCTACAGCTTACTCAGAAATTGTAACAATCAATTCTGAGCTTAAATTATACTTACAATAGACAATGAATTCACCTCTGCAATCATCTACAGCACTGAAATCAACTAGGTTAAATTACATAGCGAAGGCACACCTTGGGACGTCTGTAAAGGACATCTTGAGCACAGCACAATTACATACAACAGAAAGCAAATCACCCTGCAAGCTTTCTTCTTAGTTCCCAATGTCTAATAGGAAATACAATATAAAATAATAGAAGCAATATTTAGTAACCCTTTTCATGCTGGTTCTATTCTTCATGCAGAGTGACAGAAAGGCTCCTTGCCCTATTTTCTGTTTGAGCCTTGGCTCTTTCCCAGGGTTTGTTCTCCTTGATTTCACTATCATCCTTGTCATTAATGGAGCAGATGGTTCTTAATAAGTCCATCCCAGTCAGGACCCCCACCATGCCCTCCACATTTGCATGTCTTCATCCTGTAACCTCTCTCCAGCTCTTCCCATGCTGAGCGCCAACATGCACACGCAACATGCCCAAACCCAACCTCCATTTGTCAAAGTTTACACACAGGGCACAAAACAAACAAGTCCTTATAGTCTTAATTACTGCCGCAGACTTTCCTCTACTCAGGTCACTTTAAATAGTAGGCATTTAAAAGCCATTAACACAATTTAATTAACAGCTTAACTCAAAATTGCATAGGAACTCCAAACGCTGGCACATTAAAGCCTTTTGAGCACAAATTTGAATAAACATGAAAATCTGGTGTTTTCATCAATCCATAAATCAACCCTTCCTGGCCCCAACTTAAATATATCCTGTTCAAAGTACAAGGAGTAATAATTATTTTTTAGTTACAGCCTATGGATTTGTGCTTTCAATGTACTCATCAGGAGAAACACCAAAGACTGTCCATTAAATACTGCTAAAATAACTTGTTCTTGACAGTTCAAGAGAGTGCATCAAAGGGTTATTTTTTCTTTCAAAAGTAAAAACAAACCCATGAATCATTCCATTTAATGAGACTTCCTTCATGACTGCTTATAAATGGGTCTAAAAAAATAGCAGATGTGCATATCCCATGCTAAAACAAAAGTTAGTAAGAAGGCTGCACCAACGTTTATCACTAAATTTGTTTAAGTACAGACAATATCTGAAATTCTTGCCAACTTATCTTATTAGGGCAGCTAGAAACACCATGAAACCTGACAGCACTTTGCAATAAAAATGTGGGCATTTATGTCATTGGGGTCAACAGGCAGTTGTAGTGACATAATTTTTAATTATGTAGTGACACAGGTTTTAATGATTTTGAAGATATCCAACAGAATACTCACTTTCAGCTTCCCATCTTCCACAGATATCCAAGGTAAAATCTGATAAATCCACATCTAAACCAACAGTTCGGATCACCCAGAAACATTTAGACCATGTGAGCTAATTATACCTGAATTACTTCTTTTCTCCCTGCCTACAACAAAGCCAACTTTGAGCTTTCTAATCCCAAAGCAGAGCCCTTCCAGAAATCAGTCTTGGTTATTTTCCCCAAATTCTCCCTAACTACAAGGAGCAGCCACACAAAGCCACCAGCAGATACACAGCAGTGCACCCCACTGCCTGCACTGCCTCCAGACACACTTTCAGAACTGCACTAGAGGGCTCGTGAGGGCCTGCAGTGCAGGTGGCTGCAAAGGATGGCCTTGGAACATCACTGATCCTACTGACCACAACCTTAGAAAACTTGTCCCACAAGGGTCTCCCTGTCAGAGACTGAAATATTACAGTTTCTGACTTAAACATTTTCATGAAGGACTTTCAGAACTGTGTTACAAAAGCTGCAAGGAATACCACCACACCCTGAATAGGCCCTTTGCAGTGAGGCCCTGGACTGCTCGCTGATGAAGTTAAAACTCAGGACTGGGGACTTTGACAGATTTTAGCACCTTCGGGGAGGAGAGCACAGCCCCAGGGCTATCAGCTGCCAGGCTGCACAGACCCCCACACCAAAGGCTGGGGGGAGAGAGGCTTTGGGCGTGTGTTGGGAAAGCCCCTGGTGAGAGGCAGTGAACGCCCATCCTCCGATGTGCAGACCACCCCAGCTGAGGGGCCCTACTCCTGGGGAAAAAACTTATCCACAGCAGGAGGGGCTGACACAGCCCATCAAAGGGCCCCCCAAAGGGGTCCCCAGACCCTGCACCAGAGCACTAGGAATGATGCAACAGACCCTCAGTGTTGCAAGGGACAGTCTCAAGCTGGTCCCTGCAAGGGAGGCGTGGGCGTTCCCACCTGACCAAATTGGATTTTATACTCTGCTGTACGGCAGCGGCGGCAGGGGACCCTCACCACCAGGAGACCGGGTGGAGGGGAGCAACGAGACATCGCTCGGACCCTCGGAGGGGGGATATGCTCCCACCTAACCCCTGTCCCTCTCTCCCTGTCCCCCTATCCCCCAAGCACACTTCCTTTTCTATCTCTTTCTCTCTCTCTTTTCTCTTTCTTTCTCTTTGCCCCTTTTACTATTAAATAAAATACATCGATTTTTTGTCATCAACATTTAATCTCGTTTGGTTTTAATCTCGTTTTCGGGAATATTTTGAACCTTCTAAGTTCTTTCTGGTTTGCACAGAGAGACTTAGTCTTCTTTCATTTTCTGGGTTCAAACCAGATTGCAACACTCCCTACCTGGCAAGTGCTGCAGGTACAGGACAAAGTAACATCCAAGGGGTTGTGCAAGTGGCCAAGGCAGACAGAGCTTTCCAGTTTGCAAGCATGTGAAGGCACTCGATGATGCAAATGCATGAAACACCTCATGAGAAGGAAACAATCCCTCAAATTTATTATGTTTTAATTTTTCTTTCATCACCTACTAGGCATTCAAGCCCTTTTCATAGCAGTGGTTTATGTAATCTCACATTTAATTAAATGCACACACTTCAATGGCAGTGTTTTAATTCCTCATGCAGAAGTCTCTCTTGCTGAATCCTTGCTTCACACATTCCCTAAATTAAGCTCTCCCTTCTCTAATCTTTCCAGTCTTTCAACAGCTCTCTAATACAAGCAGCTTTACCTTCTTCTAGTTTAGCAAACACATTGACAAAACAAAATTCACCAGCATAGATAAAAACAGATACATTTTCATGCAATGTATAATTAATGTATAAAGCTTACTGCCATAAAAAGACAAGAATTTAGCAGGTCCAAAATGAATTTATAAGAATATCAAAGTCTTAGTACCAGATACTGGCAAATGTGTTTGGAAAGGCAAGTGAACCTCCACAGTTTAGGTATTAAGTCTTTATGTGACTCGTGATCAAAAATGAAACTTCCTGCAAATAAACTGTCCTGTTTCTAGACTGCTAATGAGGTTTTGTGTACCTGCTCTAAAGTACCTATCATTGGCCAGTCACATTACTGGACTGTCATGCTGACTTGACTATCTTGTATTTCCCCAGTGAGGAATGGGTCTAATCTGGCTGCTTGTGCAAGGCATGCTCAAACTACAGTGACAAAGAAAAGAAAAACATCAATAAAATAAAAATATGCACCCTGATCTCCTTAGGAGCAGCACATACTATTTGACCTCCCTTCTTTCTTTGTAAATACCATCAGCAAGACAGGTCAGTGTCTTTCATGCTTGTTTGCCATTATATGACAAATCTAGTGCCTGCAAAACTTTTCTCTTTCACTTGCATGTACCCAAAGCCTAAACTGGCCGATTTAGAAGTAATGATTGTGGTCTATATTGTTCAGTGCTTCCTTGACTAGGCACAGATTTTGAGGAAACCATATGCTAAGCCTCTCCATTTGAGCACAAACAAGACAAAAAGTTATTACCTGTTCAAAGTATAAAGCAAACAATATTACTTATGACCTACAACTTAAGTAACTTTAAATTAATCATGCTATATTAACGAAGGTTCGTTAGCATCTGCTCACTGTTAGGTATTTACCTTTAGTCCACCACAGATTGGACAAGATGAAAAAAGAGCTCTTGTCATCCCAAGGTGGGGGCTACATGTGTCACAGGGGTCAGCTGAGGCCCCACCAGGTGGTGACAGCTCACTACTTTTGGAGTCTGACACCTGTCCTTGTGCTTTTGTGTCTGACCACCTCGAAACAAAATCCACATATGTCTCATCACTTGAGTCCTTGCTGCTTTCTGTGAGTAAGGATGAAGGCCTCCCTCTGTGCTGGCTGTGCTCAGGTCCCCTCCATGCTTCCAAGTGTGGTAGTAGCAGCTTTGGGTCACTGGCACCTTGAGCTGGCAGGGCCTGGTCCTTGGGTAATGTGGAATCTGCACTCTTCGGCTGCACTCCTTTAGAAGCTGCCTGTAACACACTCCTGGGTATATCATAAATGTGCCTGAGGGAGCTGGGAACCTGATACTCTGATCCCACACCTCGCTGAGACTCACTGTGAGGACAAGTACATAGGCTCTGATCTGAAGGAAAGTTCAATGGCAAGCTTAGCAATGATCCAAACTCATCACCATGGCAGATGTCCAAGCTCCCAGCATATGAAGAGAAGCTCCCAGAGTAAGAAGAGTGACTACCAGTAGCTATTCCACTGTCAGAAGAACTCTGACGACCTATTTCCTGCAGCTGTCTGGATCGGAGCGGCTTAGGAGGGGGTTTAGTGGTGCCACGTGCCCCTTCTGGAAGGGTTTTTTCTTCCCCCAGGTGAATGCCCTTTGCAGCTGCCAGTCCATGGCTCTCCTGAGAGGTGCTGGCTGAAGATTGCTCAGGCCACACTGTCAGCCTGCTCCCAACACTGACATCTGAGTGGCTGGTATCCGAAGATGAGCTTGAAAGACTCCTATCGTCTCCTAGAAAAGAAGGAAACACATCAACACACATTTCAAACACAATCAACAGACCCAAGCATGGCAGGTATGTACAAACAGGAAGGGCCCTGAGATTCCATCTGCTTTTTGTAAGTGGAACTGCCGTCAGAAAGCCAGAATTCCTGCAATAACTCACAGCCCCATGGGAAAAATAAAATGCAATGGTATGTTACCTTGCCATAGCCCTACCACACTGTGGAACATAACGCATTCAACGCTAAATTTTTCAAGTTTATGCACCAAGTTCTTCTCTTTTCAAACATATTTTACTTTCATATAGTTAACTGGGTTGCTGTACCAAAATATAATCATACATCATTGTACAAATAAAAATGAGAATAATACTGTTATAAAAATGTTTACATATCTATATAGAAAAATATCTTCTGTGATTCATTTATGCCTATATTACAAGACTGTTTTTCTCAATGATACTTGCAAGAAAAGCATTTTAACAGGTAATTACTGCCATCAAAGACAGAATATGAATGAAAAAAATTAAACATTGGCATGAAAGGGCACAAGGATAAAACACAAACATCACACACACAAATAAATACAAAACCAAAGAAATACAAAAACACTTTCTAGTATCACAGAGTCCACAATGTTACTTTCTTCTTTCTTAATACAACCAATGTGAAAACAAATGCAGAAACTGTATTTGAAGTTGGGCCATGATTTCTGACCAGAGGGACTGTATAAAAAAGCCAGGCATGCTTATCAAGTCTCATTTGTTTCCTATGCATTCAGTCAAGTCTAGTAGTTACATGCTAATTATGAAAAACCTCAGGAAGTCTCACTGGAATTCCGTCACAACCCACATTACCCAGCAGTGTCTAGGCTAAAGCAGTCATGGACAATTATGTATATAAGCACATAATTAAGCTCCTTAGTAGCTTCATAGGGACCTTTTTTAGGCTTGTAGGCTTTAGAGTCAAGAGCAAAGCAGATGTCTGGATGATCTCACTTTGACTATTAAACAGTTCAAATGGCAGTTCACTGGGTTTTACAAACTCAGTGCTAGACACCAATTCTACTTTGATACATTAGCAACTCCAGAAAAGGCATGTACAGATGGCAGAGGAAAGCACGGGAGTCCTAGGTTTTATTTTAAAATTCTGCTATAAGCCTGATGTGTGAAGCATACAAGTGAGTCCATCTCACACAGGCTGCACTGACTCAAGTACTTAAGCAGATATCAGACTTGATGCAGACAGTTCTTTTAAAGTTTTACGTGCACAAATTCAGGAGGACTCAGCATAATAAATGGTCTTCCTGGGTTAATAATGTTTGATTCAAAACTCAGTCTCCTGAGTTGAAAACCTCCAATCTATATCAAAGGACTTCAGTCAATGCTGTTAAAGAACTGCCTCACAAGAAACAACAAATCAAATGTCTTGACCATGTCTCTCTATTATTCTTTTTGTAAACTCCACATCTTATAACACAGGCCATATAACTTTTAAAGACTGGGCAGGAAGGAACATAATACATTTTTATTTAATTAAAGGTATTTCTTACCTCCACTTCCTTGGCGACTTGTATGGGACAGCAAGCTCAAGCGCTTTTCTAACTGCAAAGCTTCATGAGCCAATCTTTCTTCTGAATAGGCTGGGTTTGTACTTGGATCTTTAAAAAGATACAGAAAATAAATAAATAAATAAATAAATAAATAAATAAAGGAGGTAACATGGAAAATAAATAAAAAAGAAGGAAAAAGACATTCTTATGTTTGCAATGCTGATTGAAAAAATGTATGGGACAATGTGACTTCAAGCACATCCTGGATATGTGCTACACAGTAAGTTAAAAGTACAAGTGTCAAAGACTTTCAGAGATTATACCCAATGTCTGTAATAGGTACCACCAGGAACAGAACACTGAAGAGCACAGCACCAAAGTCAATAGCTACAGAAATAATTAGCAACCAGCAAGTCTAGAGGACTTGAAAGCTAATTTGACTCATGCAAAATGTCACCTGAATTCACTGGATTCATTGGGATTTTTAATATTGAGAAAGATTTTCATCCTAGAAATTTACAACTCTACATCATAAAGTCAGAGTCATAGTGATTAAACTATCTGCCACCTTCCAATCCAGATCATCTATTTGCAAAGACTTTGCTTTCAAGTTTGATGTTTAGAAGGTCATTAAATTCAGATGTCAGAGAAAAAATAAGCAACCTGGTAGCGCTCTGTCTTCATGTTTAATAGAAGACAAGTTAGGATGATACAAACCACTTCTAAAACGTACTGTCATAGACTTTCCCCATACATTTTAGTGAGTTTGCCATTCCAGCTGAAATTATTTCACTGAAGGCAGCTCATTATATTCCAAAAAAAGTAGAAACACCAAAAGTTAAACAGAACATGGAAGAAGTCTCATCAGTAAAACAGGCCAGTTTCCTCTAAATCATTTTGTTTCCAGCAGGCACAACAATAAAACCAGATGTTGGAAGTAATCGTAACCATTATCCCAAGAGAAGCCTTATGGATTCCTTCAAATAGCACTGCTGAGTGTGCCATGTTCAGCAGCTGCAGAGGATATGGTCTGCTAACTTGTTCATCATCAGAAACTTCAGTAATTCTTATTAATACATAGGGAAATTAATTAATGACAGAGAAAACAGATTAGCTTCCTCACAACTGCTGCTCTTGTATATCTGATGAACTGGGTAGCAGAAGCACACCACAAAAACACTGAATCATTTAATAAAAGGGGAAAAAGGATGAAAAAGGCTATACGTTGCTGTGGTTGAGTTAGTAAGGCAAAAACCACTTGGAAAGATGAAAGGAAAGTTCTATTTTCACCCCAAGTCCTTTAATTTTAAAAGGCTTAGTTTTGATATTGTCAAGACAGCAGTCAAAGCAAGCTCATAATCAGGGGAAGGAGCACTGCCAGGTCAGCTGAAGCTCCATGGGAGCTCCCTACATTATCAACTACCCTGAGAAACAAACTGCCACATCTCTCCTCCCCAACCATATTCACTTTCTGACCTGTCCTAGGTAGGAACACAAATGACAATGCTGAACTTTCTAACATTCTTTCCCATGTAGAGGAGGTTTCCATCTTTGGCAGTCTGCAGTCTGAGTAAGATGAGCAGAAAAACCAAGATACACACAATCCATCTGTAACAACATACACTGAAACCCAAGGGTGTTCTAACAGGGACAAGGCAACAAAGCCCATGACAAACAGGGTCTGTGACCTCTGTGTCTCCCAGCTCAGTCAGTACTTGACTCACTTCCAACTTAAGAACAGAAAACAGGACTGTCTGATGTGGATTATTTAGTTCGGTCTCCATTCCTATTTACACTGCAAGACAACTTGTATTAGGCATTGACCAGCTCAAACCTGTGCAGCTGCTTACTCAAACAAAATCCCCAGTGCTTCCATATGGACCTCTGCCAAAGGAATACACAACATTTGGCCACCAGCACCTATGGTGCAACCCAGACAGGTCCATGCAAGATCTGCTCAGTAGCATACAGTGTTACAAGCTGCAGCCTGAGTCTATTTTTTAATGTCCTCTGCTCCAGTTACTCTGCTCTATCTAGTTAAATGCCCTATGTCCAAAAAAGGTTCAAGAAAGATGTTCTATAAGCCCTTTGAGTATAAAGCTGGCATAACAGATCAGCAAACTGGTCAAACCAAGATGCAGACAGACACTGTTCCCACACCAAAGAACTGTCAGTAGGAAAGGTCCTTTCACTTTCCTCAGAACATGCAGATTTTCAGAACATTACTAGGGTACCTACAAAACAACTAGTTTTTTAAGTAACTGATATCCCTCTTACAGACAGCAAAAGATATAACTAAAACTCGTCAAACAACTGATCTTGTAAAATTGGTTTATAATAAAATACAAGATGAGGTAGGAGGGAAGTTGAAGTCAGTAATGCACTTCACATGTCCAATTGCTTCCAGAAGCCAAATTCCCTAACAGTTGCACAGCTACAGAACACGCCAGATTTCACCCAACAACATGAAACCTCTAGGCATACTGTCTGTCCAACAGAACTGATAATTTTTTGGTTAAACTTCCCCTTAAGGACTGCCTATGGATACAATGTGTGTATAAAATTGGGTTCATAGTTTAGCCTTAGCCAGAGCACTAGAATTAAGTGAAGGGAAAAAGGTAAATATTTGGACTGACTCCAAATATGCCTTCGGGATCGTGGATGTACACGGGGCACTGTGGAAAGAGAGGGGACTGCTGTCTTCCCAAGGTACACACATTAAACATCAAGATGCAGTCCTGCAATTAATAAAAGCAGTACAGAAACCTGAGCAAGTGGCAATTATACATTGCAAAGCACACCAATCAGGAAGCTCCAAAGTCTGTGAGGGAAACCGAAAAGCAGACTGGACAGCCCAACGAGTTACTTGAAAGGCACAAACAGTGATGGCCCTAATACCCACAAAGCTTAATGTATCTCACTTCAATTTACCCTCAGAACCGAAGTGTTCAATAGAAGATGAGAAACTGGGACATTTGCTGAACACACAGAAGAATTCAGAAGGGTGGTATGTAA